>APFE030850949.1:29521-41537 GCA_000404065.3 Pinus taeda | reverse complement strand
CTAAGCTCTCTTGTGGCCCCCTGTGGAAAGAAAACAACAAGTGGGAGAATGTTGGGTTGTGTTATATTATTTCCATGTGGTTAATAGGGGGTTTGAAGGGCACCCATAACCCCACTTTATGGGGTCCGGGGCAATGCCCAAGAAAATTTTGGTTTTGGACCCTATGTTAGGTTTGGCAAACCCACCTATGGTTTTGTGCATGATTTTCACACATGTTTTTTGGACGTGATGGTTTTCGGTCCATGGTATTGGACGAGATGGTTTTCGGTCCATGGTATTGGACGCAATGGTTTTCGGTCCATGGTATTGGATGCTTCGGCATGTATAAACATGTATTGTAACATTGAAAGGAACATAATGAAAAAATCAAGCTGGTAGTCCTCTTTTTGGGATCCAAGGGAAAATCTTTGTGTATATGTGTTTTATGTGTTATGATCTCACATTGTTTATTTTCTGTGTTTTATAATTCGTATTCAAGTAATTTCTGTATGGGTTTAAAACCGACATCCTGTTATAAAACTCTGATCTAATGGTAGCCACTTTGCAAGACCAATTTAGAGAAGTAAATTGCATCTTTTAACTGATCTAAAAAATCATCAATATGAGGAAGAGGATAATGATTCTTTATTGTGATTTTATTTAGTGCTCTAAAATCAATGCACATTCTCCAAAAACCGTCTTTCTCTCGCACTAACACAATAGGTGATCTGCATGGTGATGTGCTTGGTCGAATAAACCCTTGATCAAGCAACTACTGTACCTACTTCTTTATCTCTGCATTCTCTATAACTGATAACCTGTAGATTCCAATGTTAGGTAGTGGAGCATCTTGCTGCGAATAAATCTCATGTTCTTGGGTGGAAGCCCTTTAGGCTCTTGAAACATAATTTCATAATCAGAAACAAATTTAACTAGATTTTCTTTCTGTTTAGGATTACAGCCTTAGAAAGCATCAAATTTATCAATATCCTTTGCTTTTACAATCATAAGTAAAAATTGTTTACTTCAATTTACAATTCTTTTCATCTCTCCTGAATTTATGAGAGAGAAATAGCATTTCTATCGTACAAGTATGGACTTCCTAATACAATTCCCCATATGTCCAATGGGACTATGTCTAACTCAACCTCATCTACAAAATTTGACCCAATAGCAAAACAAAGTTTACATTGTTTCATAACTTGTAGCTTAGTTTTATCACACACCCAACCTAATGGATATGGCTTTTTATGAGGTTTTGTTTCTAGACCCAACTTCTTTACAATTGCTTTAGAAATAAAATTAACTTGTGACCCACTGTCAAATAATGTATCAATTTTAGTATGCTTGGAAGTGACTCTAATATGAAACAGCTCATTCTGTTTTCTCTCATCATTATCATTATCAACAGAATGCGAAGTACTTGTAGATGCTTTAGAATCTTTACCTTTTATACCTATAGTTGTAACCATTGTCTCGTCAGCTAAATTTAACCCCAAGTCCTTTTGAATAGCAACAACATTCTTTCACTCTTTACTCCTGAAATTCTTAGGCTTCAATTCCGGATGCAATGACCAGGAGTGTGCCTCATCATGTCCTTCCTTACAATGAGTGCATGAAGGTTTATCCTTCTTCACAGTGTTTGTTTTCTTCTCCTTCCATTTAAGTTTCTTCTTGCCTTTATTCTTGCTTTCAATAGGTTTGGATGATTTCCCAACATCTTGGGTTACATTTTTACCTCTAGATTCTAGATGAGTTGCTTGAACTGATACATCATCTAAGCTAGTTGGATTAAACATAAGTATAGTATGCCTCAAATAACTATGAAGGCCACCTATGTATTTCAACAATGTCTCTGGTGATTCCAATGATATGCCTAATGTTAAAGCTCTCTTATGGAATTCCTAAGTATAACTTTGAACACTTTGACCTTTTAATTGATGTAGTGTTTGCCAACTCATCATTGCTTATTGTATATAAGCCAAAGGATAAAATTTCTTTTTAATAGCAGAAACAAATTCATTCCAAGTTGAAATGATTTTACCATGCTTTTGGAGATCTTCTTGTGTCTTGCCTTCCCACCATACAAGCATGGTTCCTCCAAGTCGAAGGCTAGCAAGTTGGCTCTTCTTTCTTTCTAAAGCAACTTTCTACACCCTGCAATATACTTTAATTGTCTTATCCAATTATCAAGCTTTTTAGCCTTAAGTTCTCCATCATAATTTGGAAAATCAAATTTTACATCTAATTTGATCAAAGAGGATTTCTTCTTTTCTTTTTAGAATAACTACTTTTATGAGAAGATGATGATGATGACAATGATGGTGATGATGGAGGAGATGGTGGAGGAAGATTTTCCCTTGTCTCTTTATCTAGAGGAACAAAAAGAAAAGGTTCCTCTGTTCCTTTATCTAGTTTAGGTGATGAAGTACCTTCATCTTTACCCTTTTTAAACTCATTATACATCTCTTCCACCATTGCATGTATTGTCATGAAACTATCCAAGAATTGGGATTCTGACCCAAGTGGAGTTTCATCTGCCATCCTTCTTGGTGAAAATACCCTTCCAATCTCTGGATTCACCTCAACAAGTTCACCTTCACCTCGTCCGAGCGTCAACCTAGTAAGCATTCAAATCTCCAAACAAACTTGCCAAACCTTAAAAACCTTGCTGCTCTGGTACCACTTGATCTGTTAATGAAAAAGGTATTATAAACTATGTGTGGATTTAGCTTATGTTACTTAGCGCAATGTATCGAAAATATTGTCAATAACATAAACACATAAACAATTTGAAAAACACATTAAATCACATCAACACATCCAAATTTAATAAAGGACTTAACCAGACTTTCTGGCTACATCTCCTGGTCCTTTTGCTTCCAGTTTTGACCTCTTTATTTTGTCTTCAAATTGTTGTTATAGGTATGAGCTTGAAACATAGTCTCAAATAAGAAAATGGATCTCACCACTATGTTCAGCTTGAAATTTTGAGTCAAACGAGTATAAACTTGACCATATTTGGCCACTGTGACCTCCAGACCCCCTAGAATGGTCCAAAACCATAATCCTATTATCTTTTGGTGATATGGTATTAATATACCACATACAATTGTAATCTATAGTGAGTGTGGGATAATACGATAACATAAAATCAGAGGACCAGCAGTCGTGGGGTTGACCCCGACGTCTAGCCTTTTTCCGACGGTGATCCTGATATAACATAAATACAAGTTTATCATATCCATTAAATCTCCACCGTCAATCTGTCCCATCTGATCCAATGGCTATCATGTCGTTCACTCACCAGCTAGCCCAGACGATCTCCACCGTTGATGTGACCTATCTAATCAAATGAATATCGCGCAATCTCACACTCCAACTAGCATGACAGTTAATACTCTGAAAGCACATGAGAAAAATTGTTTTTATGTGCTACCTCTCAATGCTAAGGTTAATCGCATAGAATTTAGAAAGATCATTTACCACCTTTAGGGTGTGTGAGATACCACTTCCCATTATCCTGTTGGAACTCAAAGAAGTTAAACTTCTTTTTAATAATCGAATTGTGTCTATTTAGAATGTTAACCTACTTGCATGTTCTGAAACGATATGTGTTGATCTCCTCTAATCAGACGATCACCTCTTCCCTACGATTTCCGTCAGTTTTAGGAGTCTGCCAAATTTCTTTCTCATCCACCACATTGGGATTTCATGCCAACATTAGGAAAATCCAGGCTACCATGTGCCAGCACTGGATTGGCCTGTGTGAACCAATCACAAATTGCCATGTCACCTTCTCTGCTGACATCATCTAGAACCGTGCCTCATTCCCAGGTTGCCACGTGTCCGACTGACGTAGGCATTGACTGTTGACCGTTGACTGTTGACTTGGTTCCACTTTCATCTGCATTTGAAGACTTTGATCTGGAGGCAACACTGAATCCATTTTTGATCAGCCTAATTTCTCTGGTCTTCTTTCTCGTCAGGACTAGATTTGATATCCAATCGGAAAATCTGATAGGAACAATGATGCCTACATTGTAAATTTTGTTAACTTATTTCTCTATGGATGGTAGCAATCTTGGGTTAATCCTTCTTTTCTTTTGTCTGGAGGGCTTTTGATTGGGCTTAATTGGGATGGTATGTTGAATTATTTTCTTATTGTACTCCTTTAAGTCTGCATAATCCCAAGCAAAAACATCAGAAAATTCAGATAATAAATGAATGTATTTCTCTTTTACCTCGGGAGATAATATTTTAGAAAGCTTGATCATTTTTGGTTTGTCTGATGTTCCAATGTTCACGTCTTCCACACCCTTCTCAGTAGGTACTAATGTAGGCTTCCTTGCTACATCATCTTGATCAAACAAGTCTTCCAAAGGTACAAGACCTTTCAAAATATTGTTTTCCTTCATCTGTAATATATCAACTTCGGTTGCCTCGATGACTTGATCATCTTTGCAATAAAATTCATCCACAGAACAATTCTCAAACTCTCCTTCACTCTGAAGAAGGTTTTTCACCTACTTGTCATCCCAGAATACTTGCCAATATCACAAGTTGTCAAGAACAGAGGGCCGATGCTTCACATGGATCTCAAATTTCTTGTTTGAAAAGATGGGGATTTTGAAATTTCTTGCAGGTGTAGCTAATGGATCTGCCATAATGTTCTGACTCCTTGGTACAACTGAAAGTGTATATTCATGAAACATCTTAAGAATATTTAGAACCACATTTCTATGTTGTTTCATTTGCGGATGATGAACTTGATATTCACCTTTTACTTTCTTGATCACAAGTTCTGAATCACCATACACCGAGATTTTTCATGCACCTATCCTTTTCAAGATCTTTAAACCTGTGATAAATTCTTCATACTACGCCTCATTGCTAGTGCAATCAAAAGCTAACTTGTATGAGAATAATATAACATTTTTATGGAGCTTACTTTGCTGATGATGTGGACTTCAAATCCAAATGCCAATACCTACTCCATATTTCCCAAGAGCACCATCGAATTCCATCATCCAAAGGCCATGTTCCTCTTCCAAGGGTTGTACATCTTGGTTCTGTTTTGGGCCAATTTTTTGAACCTTTTCTTCAAAGTGTCCTAAATTTTCCATTACCTTCTCTAGTGGTTGTTCTGAGCCTTTCTTTGCCTTGTCTAATGGTTGTTCTGATGAACTTAGTATCTTTTCTTTTTCCTGTTCTGAAACTATCTTTATACAATTGAAAATCTCTGGTACATAGTTAATTTCCATAAGCTAACTATCTACATCATTCTGTCCACTATCATTATATAAAATAAATGATTCTAAATCTGTATGTACAAAATTTACAGGATGATTATTGGGCTTCTCCTTGCTAGTTATCATGAATTTCATTTTGGTTTCTCGGTACAATTTCCTCAATTGCCTGAAATCTGGGATGGCGGCACAGGAGAAGTCTAACTGCAGTGTGCCTCTTAATTTAGCTCCCCTGGATCTTGACAATAACATCCCAAACCATGGTGGTATGTCAGCTACCACCACATCCATTAAAACATCCTTTGTCGGGATTTGGTCCAGGGATACTACCAAATCCTTGATTAGATCAAGACAACGGACCTTACCGGAATCAAAAGAGTACAAGTCATGATACTCACGAGTTATATCTAGACCCAACCTTTCCATGATGGCCTTGGGCATTAAATTATGGGAGGCTCCATAGTCAAGCATGGAGTTATGAAGAATGAACTGACGGATTCTTAAACTCAGTTAAAATGGAGGAACACCACTATCTCCTCACTGACCATCTATGGCTGGACCAAAAAATAATTCAGGTTGGTCATGTTCAATATTAACCATATCAGATATAGGATCAACTTTCAACATTTTAACTATATTAGACTTAATGGCTATTTTTGACAAGTTCAGTAAGAGTGATTGACACTTTCAACTTTGAAAATTTAGTTTCTAAATTGAATGAGCTAGATTTGTCTACCTATTTTTGGATGGTATCTCTTTTCTCGGGAAGATCTCTTGGTGTCTAATCCTTCCTCTGACTACCAGGATATTTGTTTGGATTGATTGTAGATGCTTTATTTACTTTGCTTTGGTTAGTTGTTTCCAGCTCTTTACCTTTGCTTTGATTACCTTGAGGATTTATTTTTGGTGGAGTATCCTTCTTATGTGATGTCATTTTCTGAATGGGAGTGATTGGGAAATCTCTATTTCTCAAGGAATATTACTTCTCCTGAGAGATGAGTGCATTCAAGTATCCTCTTTGATAATCATCAGATTGAGTTTCCAATGCATTGTCATTTTCCAGTATGTAGTCTTCATCCTTGGGATCCTCCATCTCCTCGACATACTTCTCATTTTCAGTCAAGAAAATGGGATGCTAGTATTCTCTAAAGAAGTGATTTTCCTCAACAATCAGGTCTATTTCATCATCAAACTCTCCTTGAGCATAGTTCTGCTGCAAGGGTGTCCAAATTGGCTACTGAGATGTCGATGCTTCAGAAGCTTTCTCCTCTCTTTGTTTTATCTTGTACTGAGGTTGCTGATGGTTTCTGAAGTTCGGATTTCTAACTTGTGGCTCCTGAGGTCTATCTGAATTTATCATCCATTTTGCCATTCTCTCCATGGTTCTGATCAATGCATATAGTTTAAGATTGGTGGAAGAAGAAGGTTCTTCTTTGATGGTTACTCTTTTTTCTGGTTTCTCATGTTTCAACTGAGACTTTTTAATCATCAAGTTCGCTTCCACACTTATTGCATTATTCTACATCTCTTCCAAAGTTGGAGGATCTCTTTCCCTTAGTTGATAAGCCATCTCCAGATCAAAATCATTTGGGTGATGTTGAAGTTCCAAATCAGGTGGAGGTTTCATGTTATCTGGAATGGAATTGTAGATCTGATTAAACCTTATAGTGAACTCCTAAACCATCTCGTTAGGATTCCTTTTCAATGTATTTTATTCTGCCAAGATCTGCAATGGATTCTTCTTTTCTCGCCACCTAGATAAGAACCACTCATTTAACATTTGAGGAGTATCAATAGAGTGTGCTGCCAAACCATGGAACCATTTTTTTCATATCACCAGAAAAACTTTGGGCCATTAGTCTCATTTTAGCATCATCTTCATAAACCTCCTCTAAGTCAATGAAATCATCCATCTTATCAATATGCTGATGTGCAGTGTCTCCTAGGCTACCATCAAGAAGAGGAAGTCTTTGTCCATACGTCTGAGGTAAAGCTACCAATTGACCAGGTAATTCTAAAGGTGCAAATCTCGCATGACTGCTCGGGAATGGTGAATGGGAACTATAATGGGTTGTGTTGGTTAGGATGAAGATGAAGGTGATGATATGGATGATTTCGGAGGTGTTGTAGGGGATATGGCAAAAAATAATCTTTAAAGCTGATACTGAATATAGGCCTTTTCCATAGTGATTTGAAATTGATCAACTAAGCTTTGAAGTTTCTCAAAATTAGACCAAACCTCATGCTCAAGTTTTGAAGACTGAAAAGTGGCAGAAGGTTGATTAAACAAATACTTTGAGGTGGGAAGGTATTGTTCAAACTTTATGGGCTGAAAAACTTCTTCGGTAAGAAAAGACTCAGATTTCAAATGAAATAGGGATATCTCCAATTTAATTTCAAATGGAATATCCTCAATACTAAGTATATGATCTGGCAAGGAAGTGGTCCTTTCCAATTTTGTGCTTTTAGTCTCAGTGAAAGGGACTTTAGGCTTTCTCAACAACCTTTCAGGGTTATCAACCTGAGAAGGAGGATTTGGGTCAGGGTTTGACCTGGTATATTTTTTCAGAGCCAATATCTTAAAAGGGTCACAGACTATATGAGGAAAAGACCTAAGACTTTGAGCTAAACAAAGATTTTTTCCAAGGAAAGTTTACAGTAGAGAAATGTTAAATTGGTAATGATCAAGAGCTTACCAATGGAATGAAGTCTAATCGAACTTGTGACTTGTAACCTTCTTTGCTTTTTGAACAAGCTCTATTTGTCTTCGACGGAATCAACTGAATCAAGATGCAAAATTTTGCCTTGTTTGTCTCCTCAAGCCCAGCTCTACAATCTCGACACTACAATTATGAAATCAGCTTTTATGAAGCTTAGTCCCATCATCCAGAGGACCAAACTCAAAAGAGAGCTAGTCGTACACCCAGGGAAAATGAACCTTTCATTCCCCAGCAACGACGCCAATATGTTATCACTCCTTTGTATCTCCAAGCCTGAGGAAGAGTCTAGCTGAGGTAACCAGAAACCAATCTTTTGACTTGGTAGCTAGTCCTACCAAGCTGGAGAGGGCTCTCTCTCCAAAGGATCACAGCCAAGAGGGCTGGAAAAATTAGGGTTTTAGGCTAGATATAGTAGCTCAGGGTTTGTTTGATTTGATTTGATTGGGGTAGTCACTGGATGAGTGAATTAGATCAGAGAGTGAACTAGGTCAGGGCAAAAGAGAATTAGAATTTAAGAATCTAATGGGGAAAGGTACGCAAGTTACTTTAACACTTTGTAGTATAGTGATGAGATCGTTTAGACTAGTGAGGTACTAAAAAGAGCATGAAAATCATGAATTCTTTTTAAACTGAAGAAATAAAACAAATTATGATTATCTTCCCAAAACAGAGCATAGAAGATGAATTTTGCTTATCACACCTTGAAAATAAAGCATATTTAAAGTGAAATGGATCATTAAAGGTACAAAACATTCATACATATGTAACTGAAGAGGAAATAATATCAAAATACCATGCCATAGGAATCCCACCAAAATAGCTATAACTCATCCAATATATTTCATGCAAAAGTCTGAAACACTAATACAACATCCAATAGAGTCCAACATGTAGAATGAATAAGAAATTACATGATATAGGACTCATACCAACTCACACTAGTCTCAGGGGTCGAATCCATGAGAGGAGGAGTAGTTACAACAAAAACTGAACTGATAGCTAGAGTGTAGCGTCGTCAAAGTGACTCATCCCTAACTTAAGCAAACTGATTCATTACAAGTCATGGAGGCCATTTAACTAATGTACTTACCCTAGGTAATAGTAAAAACATAATAATTACATCAACCACATCAATTACATCAGTAAAATATTGATTTCCCATAGGTAAAGATCAATTTTGGAGAGAAACAGTAAAGGACTAGGCCAACTATCAAACGTGCAATGCGACTGTCAAACGCATAGCGCCATCTTCAAGATGATGTTTACCTGCCTTCCTGATGTCAAAATTGAACCATGGATAGCTCATTGGAAATATTATCATGTCTAGTTTCCAAAACTTCCCTTGGTTTTAAAAATGGGCTTTATTTGAACCTCCAAAACTCCATTCTCCCAAGACTACTCAAATGTGCTACGCTTGGTCTAGAAATGAGGCAGAAACATGATTTTTAGGTGGTTTTTTGCCTTTTTCACCTACCAGTTTTGCTTTCCAAGGCTAGAAACATGGTTTTATTGGATGTCTTAGTCCTTCTGAATCCAATTGTGGTTTCCTTTCCTCCAAAAAATGCCTCAAAAATGTGCGACGCTGCGCGTTTGACCAAACAATTGGTATGAAATTGCCTGAAAAAAGATAGGAAAGACAATTTTACCAAAAATGAGCCAAAATTCTTGAAAATTGGGCAATTAGTTGATGTTTGATGTTGCTAGGCATGGGTTTAAGACTCTGCAAGTATATCAAGCTTCTTCTTCTCTCCTTGGAGAATTAAGGCTTTAATTCTTGCCTTGGCAACCTTGAACTTTGCCCTTGTTATTTGGTTTCTTTGGAAATAATACCTTGCCATCTTTCTCTGAATGTTATTGTCCATTTTGGCCTTGTCTAAGAGGTTTTCAAGATGGTTGTTCACCCTCTCAAGCTAATTCTCCCGGTTCTCATTTACCATTTTGGCAAGTTTTTCATTTAGGGTGAGCTCATTAGCTAGTTCAACATCTCTCTGTTTTTCTAGCTCCAATGCTCTTTTTAGACCTCTGGTCCTTGGCCTTATTCTTGGCACATGTTCCTCTAGCTGGTCACTATATTATCCATATGCTACATCAAATAAAGCCTTAGCCTTTTCATCCTTCCTCTTTGCCTTGATGAGCTGAATCTCCATGAGCTCATGTTTGGTCCCAAATTTATTGTTTTCCTGCTCATCATTTGAAATGATGTATTTTTCCCTCTGCAAGTTGACCTGGAGTTGACCTGGAGCTCCCCTATGAGTGCATCCTTTTCTCTTATGAAAATTCTTGTGTTTTCACAGTCATCATGCTCACTCAGGTCAACTAAGTGAAAATCCTACTCTGTCTCATGGAGGTCCTCTTGTTGTTGGATCTCTGTCTCTGTCATCTTCTCCTTGCCCTTATGTACCTACTTTACTGATGAAGAAGGCAAGGCCTCTCCCACAATCTGTGGGGAAAACACTTGCCTACTTCCCCTCTGATAAGTATGTGAAAAAATTCCCAAATCCCTTTAGGTTTACTGACCTCAACCTGTTCAATGTGCTCTTGCTCTCTGAATTCATATCTATTAGGTGAATGAATATGCTCATGGAATGGTGATGATGGAGGTGATGGTGTGGCTGACTCATTAGATGAGTATGAATGATCTATGGGCTGAGATGGAGGAATTGAGGTGGAAGGATGAGATGATAAAGGGATGCTTTGAACATTCTGAGTAGATGCATGAGTGAATATGGGATTAGATATGAAGGTGCTCCAAACAATGTTGAATTCCTTGAGATGATAAAGGACTATGATTTAAATGAGGGAATGATGAAATAGGCTCTTCATTTGATCTTTTTACTCCCTCTTTTGGGAAATGTAGGCCATCTTCTCAACACTCCGGAAAATATAATAGGGTATAATAAGAACTTTTACCCAAGTGAAATGCATTAAAAGCCGGACATGATTGTAGAATTTTGTAAAATTTTTCCTACAAATCAGCTAGCTTTGATACCATGTAGAACTTTTTCTACAAATCAGCTAGCTCTGATACCATGTAGAAATTTCCCACCTGTAGATCAACTTGGTAATGCAATGTACTAAAACAAAACACTTGATCTACTTCTACAAACAATTTAGCGGAAGCTTAATCAACCATGAGCAACATCAATAAGAACACATATAATTGATAAGAAGGAACCAATCACACATAACACGGAAGAATTTACCCGGGGAAAGCACCTACCTAAAAACCCATCTCTGTATTATCATACAAGTGGAAATATAGTCTGGATTACACAAAGCGTTAGATCGGAAGCTATCCAACTCTCAGTAAAATCCCTCTACTGCTCATAGACAGTCAAAGGCTTCTCACAAACCTTCTCCTCTACCCTCCAAGCCTCCTATTTGTGCAGTTTCCTTGAGATCCAATGCTGCCACCTGTGCGAATTGGCCTCTTCACACACTCAATAACCTCTGATCTAACTGCACAAACTTGAAGGAGATAAATCCTCATCATGGATGAGCTTACTTTAAAGGAAAAATATTCATCCAACTGATAGTACACTATCCCTTCTCTGATCTCAACTAGGTCTCTAACAGAACTGACATGCATCAATTATTCATGAGTGAATACACAGTTATCTGAAAATAATAGTTGTCACATGCATGCAAGCATCAACAAATTGTATCTCATTAATTTAACAACTTGTTAAATTAATCTAACTAAACTTGACTAAGTGTTACACAAAAATATCGTCACCTTGATTATTTGCAGTTAGTATGGGTCTATCATCACTTGTACTGTCCTCCTAAGTAAGTCTCAGACCTCGGCTCTTCAAAATAAGCTTTGGAAATGAGAGAAAGACATCAAAAAACAATGTAACTCTGGTTCCGCACTTTCTCTCACTTTTGCCTGTGGGCCCGCACCCTTTGTTCGTATTACCTGCATACTTATACACTCTATCTGTAAAGGGGAGGGTGCGTACCCCTGTGAAAGTCAAAAGGTGCAATTTCTATCTTAAAAAAACTCACTTTGGGTTAATTCTAGATGATTCTAGAAGGAATTTTGACGTGGATTGTTCGCTCCAAGGT
>APFE030850949.1:0-26927 GCA_000404065.3 Pinus taeda | reverse complement strand
AGGTTCTTCCCCATTTAAACTTGTTTATGGAAAAGAAGCTGTACTACCAACAAATCTCATTCTTCCTTCTCTAGCCTTAGTTCAATTTATTGAAGAAAACCCTTCCTCTTCTTTACAGATTAGACATGACCAAATTCTAAAATTAGAAGAAGAAAGAGAAAAAGCCAAAATCATTCATGCGAAACATCAACATATCATCAAGTCATCATTTGATTCAATTTCATCTGGTTCTAAACAATTTCAAGTCGGTGATTTAGTCCTGAAATGGGACAAAGCCCATGAAGATAAGGAAAACACACCAAGTTTCAGAAGATGTGGCTTGGATCGTTTCAGATCTGTGAAAAGATAGGCCATTCGACCTTCATGCTACAAGATTTATCAGGGTTAAGAGATTCTCTCCCTGTTAATGGTCTGATCTTAAAGAAATTCTTCAATTGAGGAGGTAACCCCTTCTCCTTTTAATAGCATTTTTGTAGTTTGTAGCAGCATTAGAAAATAAAACTATAAGGTATCTTCTATTTGACCTTTGTTGTATTCAAAGAGTTTCTCAAAACAAGAAATGCGATATTTACTTTTAAACAAATAGAAGTCTTAACAAAAGGAATGATTTCTAGGAAATTAGATGTAATTGCATTCTGAAACTACACTACAATCCTAGTGAACCCCTCTCGAAGTTTATAAATATTATAAATATTTTTAGATTTTTCAAAATGGTTACAAGAAGGTTATCAATATCAATATAGGAGCTAATCCAAATTCAGCATCTCTAACTCTTACCTTGTCATCCATCCTCTCTTAAGGAGAAAATTGTCTATCCCACTTACCCAAGTTTGTGATTACTCAGAGTGTAATTCCAAGAATACTGGATATAAAAGATAAGAGGTCTTATTACAAGCCTGCTTACCATGTTCATAGGGAAATAGTTTAGCCGACATTACCAATACTACATACCAAAACAGGGTAATGGCTTCAATTGTAAGACAAGGGGTCTCATCACGAGCCAGCTTGTTCGGTTAGATTACTACCAGTGAATGGCATTGTCACTTAACTGGCCACCACACCAGGGCAATGGATTTTTATCTTGCAAAATAACAGAAAAAGAAAAGAGATACAAAATGTGAAAAAACATATTTTGAAATTCATTCTGTTAATCACGCTCTAAGGTGAATGGGACAATAGACAATGATATGGTTAAAAGGTATCCCTGCCGAAACTATGGACGTTTGCTGGCAGCAGAGGCTCTATCTATGACAAAGGAGTTAATTTTAATAGCTGACTTGGAAAAGTTTTCTGTTTTATCAATATCAACCAATAATTGCCAATTTAAAATCTAGAATGTATCTATTTTTAACAAAAGAGGAAATTAGCAAAGAAAGTTTTGTTTTGTCTAGAATGCAACTATACCTAGTTATATTAGAATTTTTCCTTTTTGATAAAATTTCTATTTTGAAAAAGTTTAAGTATTTTTATACTTTTCAGAGATAACTGTTTCTTCTAGCGAATCGCCAATTGTTGTGCCCTACAACAACCCCCCATTTCATATCATTACTATTCCAAAACCATAATATGAAATGGGTCCCTTTTTAATTTTTGTTTTTTAACTTGGTATCAATTAAAGTTCTATTTCAAAAAGGCCCGAAGAAATAAAAGAAAACATTACTAAAAGGCCTCTTCAATAAAACCAATCAAAAACCTTAACGTAAAACAATTTATATTTTGTCATTATGATAAAGCGATCGCAAGATCGCATATCGCAATGACAAAGGGAACACAACTTGAGGATATTTTGATTTGTTCCGATGCAAAATCGCTATCAGATATCGGTGAAAAAGAAAGTGACACAATTAAGAACCCCTTGCTCCGATGTGATGCGATATCGGCAATCGGCAATCGGCGATAATGCTTAAACGCAAATAAGCTCCCTCTCGCCCCGATGCGATGCGACATCGCTATCGGCGATCGACAATTCACCATGCCCACGTTCTAAACTGCCCCACTCGCTACTCTCGACGCCATGCGATATCGCTATCAGTGATCGGGGATTCCAAATGGAACCAAAGCAATGACTTAGGATTTTCCCGACGCCTGATTGCGAAAAGGGCAAAAGCGCAGTTTTCAAATTAAAAATCATAAAGACAGTTTAATACGATTTATTCGTAATTAAGGAAATATCTTTTGAAAAGCCGCTCATCCGCGTTCAACCGCCAAATCTCCCAAGACATGCTTCAAATAAATCATTCGGCCATTAATCGAAGCGACTAGTATTAATGAGATTGACAGGCCTTAACGACCATTTAATGAAAACAACAAGCTTGCGATCTATTCACAGATTTGATTCGAAAGCCGTCTTAAGTCAATCGATCACTATGAATGCATCAAGATATATATACCTCACTCTATTCAATTCATGTTATTGTTGCCTGTATTACGCCTATCTTTCACTCTGTGCAGGATTCTTCCACAGAGACAAAATTGAGTGGAATGGGAAAGAAGTCCAAAAAGACTACAATGCCTACTGCTTTGCCAGCCACAGGGCAATCTGTTGTTGATTCAGGCAGTAAAAAGAAAGGGCTTATATTAGATACGACATGCCTGGGACTTACCAGAGCCACTTGGCAAGGAACATATAATTTGATTGAAGCCGAAGAGCCGAAGGTGACCGGGATACAAGTCTCTTGCGATAGTACCAGCAAATCTGAGGCCAATCTAAAAGACTTGGCCAATTCCTTTCTGCACAGAATAGCGGCCCGGGAGCAAATTCTCCCATATACGAATGTGGTAAGGTGGGCAATCCAAGAGATCCCAATTATCGACAGAATGTTCAGCACTACAGATGGGAGGATTTTCGGTTCTTTTTGAGCCGCAGATCTAAGGCAAATGTATCACCTACCGGCAGAAGAGAAAAAGTATAACATGACATTTCTGGAGAAGTTCCGAGAAGAAAACGAGACCGAGTCTGAACCCATTCGAGGCTGGAGACAAAATCCAGCAAAGCACAAGCATGAATCGTCGGGTAAGTACTCAGTCGACTCTCTATGTTCTCCTTACTGCTATGCTGGAATTATGTTGTGTAGGCTATGGGGATTACATGACTCCTCCAATTTTACCATAGAAATGGTCCCCATAATGGAGGCGGCATGTAGTGGCGAGATTATGGATTGGGCGGATATATTATTCGACAAGTTAGCCAAGGCCATTCTTAATTTCAGATTTAATTCTCGCGTCACAGAGATGTTCATTCCGCCATTTTATTACAGTGCCTATGTGTTGGATGTTTTATGTTTTAATTACGAGTTTCCTGTGCCCGGATGGAGGTGGACATCGCAAGACCCCACACCCATCCACATATATCATCAAAAGTTGTGGAAGACCAACTACAAACACCACCTGTATCAAATCTGCAACGGTTTCATGTTGCCAATTTATTACTCCATTTTTGATAAGCCTGCCCTGAAGATTTCTGAACAAGCAGGGGTAGATTTAACCGCAGTAGCGAGTTGGTTCAGAGAAGAGAAATTCACCTACATTAGAGTTTTTGGCAGTCAGGCCAGGCCCCATGTGCTTCCACTATACATCCCTGATAAGTTACTTGTCAGGGAAGTAGCTTATCAAATCAATGCCGATGGAGTTACTCAGACCCTGAAAAAAGCAAAAAAGCATGTCTGGCCCTCCTTTCCCCTGTGAATTGGAATTTACGCCCTGCATGATATCAAACATGCAGAGAAGGAAGCTGGGAAGATAAATTTGCTGACTGTAGCCACTCTGCCAAGCAGGCAGTATGACCCAAGGAAAATCGCTTACAATGCGCTCGACCAGGCCAAATTGGCCAAGGTCGAGCACAAAGAAGACAGATTCGAGGATTTGTTTGCATCGGCCGAGTTGCTATATCAAGTTAAATCGCTTGCCAGAAATGTATACAATGATGAGGGGCTAGCCGAATTTAACAGAATTAGAGAACAGAGGTTGCAAACTCTGCCTCTAGACCTGTTAGCGACTACCCCAAGGACGACAAAATCAAGCGAGCCTGAGCAACAAAGTAATACGCCACCTCCTACTACATCAAAGCAGCAGGAGGAAGTGCATAATCAAAGGCAGGGAGAAACCCAGGAAAATGTGCAGCGACAGGATGAAACCCAGGCGAAAACTCAGGAAGAGAGCAGCTCGAAAGTTAATGATGATACACAAATTGATCTGAATTTGCTCCAGTAATGACAGCAATTCAACTCAATCATCGGCAACCTAGAGTGCTCGAAAGATGATGAGGTTTCTAAAGAGGGAGACACATAGGAAGCAACATCAAAACAGGTTTTGGGCGAAACCAGCGACCCACCCAAATCAAAAGAAACAGAAATAATTCCTAAGGATCCAATGGGTGAAATCATTTTGCAAATAGAAGAGATTCCCCCTTTGGATGTATTTTACAGCCCTAAGCATAAAGCTGTTATAAAGCGATAGAGGAAGAGGAGAAGGGCTGATCAACATTCTCTATTCCCTGAATTAACAATTACGGGCAATGTTGTATGGAAAGAGGAATTTGATCCCTTCA
Organism: Pinus taeda; assembly: GCA_000404065.3. Taxonomy (NCBI): domain Eukaryota; kingdom Viridiplantae; phylum Streptophyta; class Pinopsida; order Pinales; family Pinaceae; genus Pinus; species Pinus taeda. The sequence goes on along the minus strand of APFE030850949.1, from coordinate 22,381 downwards.
ATGACTTAACCAAGCTATCGCAATACGCTGGAGCATATTCGGCGGCGACCATTGATAAAGCATCGGAGGTGAGCAGTGTATTAAACGCGAAAGATCAATATATCTTTTCGCTACAAGCTCAATTATCAGAAGTTCAGTAGAAGGCAGAGCAGGAATTGCTAGTACAACAACAAAACAATTATCAGCTGACTTAGAAATTACAAGAGGAGAAACAGAGGATTGACGAGAGCGCAATCCAAAGGCAAAAGGAGCTATCAGCAACATTGGAGCAATTAAGAATATCAACTGAGGGAATGATAAAGTCTAAAGATGAGCAAATCGCTCAATTGTCGACTCAAATTGAGCAAATGAAAAGGCTCCCTCAGGTAGATGAATTTAAAGCAGAGGCGCTTCAATTAAATAAGACATTAATAAATCAAGTTAAGCTCCTATGTTAGCAAATTACCTAGGCAGAGCCATTGTGCGAGTTGGTAGCATCCATAAGCGAAAAGGTAGAGAAGGCAAGGACAGATTTGGATCAGGCCGAAGAAACACTGACAAGTTTTCTGGAATGGCAAGATTTCGATTAGGGCCAGGCGACTAATCTACCAAGAATTCTGGAATCGCACAAAGAAATACTATTCACAAAATGGCAATCACAGTTAATGAAGGCAAAAAGAGTGATTTTTAGATGCAAAGCAACCACTGGTAATTTGGTTGAATTAGTAAATAATACGCTTTATTTGTCTAATATGATTTCCCAATGTACTCTAGGCCAATTAACAACGACAAAGATGTTGGAGCATTCATGCTACCCGGAGGTGGAGAAAAATGGAAGATTAATTGCGGGGATCAACAATTTAACATGGGATGCCTATTGGTTCTTCTTAGTGAAGCCATACAACCAAAGAGCTGCCTTAAAATTCCTTACAGATGCTATCGGGTATATCATACCCAACATTCAGGATGCCACCTTTGCTGCCCAATTCAGCTTGTGCCTCAACAGACCGCCAGAAGCGGAGCCGATGCTTGCGATAAGCCAGCTCAGGTTTAAAGGCAAACAGCCTGAGTCATGATTCACATCGCCGACTGCCAGATCACCCCAAGGAGATAGATTGCATTTACTGATGCCAATTTAGTAGGATTTTTTTTCATAGATTTTTTTTAGCTTAGTAGTATTTATAGACCCTTTCATGCATTTAGAAAGGGTCGTAAAGTTTTGTATATGACTTAAACCCTGAAGTTGCACTATTGTACTTCAGGGATATTTTTTTTATGAAACTGGACCAATTATTCTGAGTTTAATAAGTAAAGTTTTTATGCAAATGTGCACTATTGTCTTTGTTTAAAAGCATTTCTGTGTTGAAGGAAGAATTGTGAATAGCGATTGATATCTGGGATTGACTAGCAGCTCACATGGTACTATTATCTGCGTCTATACTCATTCTTGTTATATGAATTGTTGTTTAAATCGCTCTTGCTATTATCGCTTATATATATATGTGCTTTTCGCAGCATCCTTTATGCATTCCACTATTGGTTGTCTATAGCATGCTTCTCTTTCAATCGTATATATGTATCGATGATATAATTAGTGAATGCAGTAATCTGTATTAATCGCTTCATTTTGACTATTCTTATGAAGTAATCTCTGAATGATTGAATATCTCATGTTTATGTGACAGAGTCATCTATATGCCTATTAGATAGATAAGGATTATTTAACGCCGCATTCCGAATGAATAAGTTATTCCTGGGATTAGTATTAGTTTCCCTATTTTTTTCAATAGAATAAGCTAGTCGCCTATCACCAAAAGTAAAATATTCATCACCCATCCATCCCTTTTATTCATTATCGGGAAACTGGTCCCGTTATCTCCAGTCGGAGCCACCATCCCAAACGGAAAAGGAGTTGTACCAAGGTTCGGACCGGGTGGTTATCCCCCAATGTTGTTGCAGCGATTTTCGAGGCCTCAACAGGTCCCAAGTGTTCTGCTTCATTCGACTGTGCGATCCATTCTTTAAAGTCTCTATGAATCATCATATCGATCAGTGCTTCCACGTGCGGACTAGCCATTTCATGCTCTATGGGGATTATAATGTTCGCTTCATATTCCAACCTCAGAGGTGCCTGCACCATCAGTTTCTTGCATGTGGTCCTATAAGCCCATAGAATTGTTGTTATGTGTAGGTCCTAATCAGTCCTTTACACATTATGGACTTTGTTCAACACGTCACATACTTTGTTAAAGGCTTCTACATGGATAACCCTCTACGCACTTGGTCTTTCCATAATCCGTGGTTCCAACCGGAGGGATGATTTGCATCACTACGTCACTCGTACCTGCTTACTAATCGTGTCTCCGAACACGAAGGCTATGCACATTTGGCAGGTTTCATACCATGTGCCTGTATCCATCTCGAAATGTGGGCACCTGGACTGTTTCATCTGACAATCTTGTTTTTTAATCACATATGAGGCTTCCCAAACCACATGTGCATCATCCTCCTACATTCGTGCCAGTCCTCAAAACTTCTTTGGTGCATACCCCACCACCTCACGGGCGTAGCGCACAGTACCCATTTCAACGCTTTGAAATGTTATTGTTCCAACACTCATCTTTCAAATCTATTCAGGAAGTCATCCACCTCACTTAACCCATCATATGTAGGTAGATCCCTTACCTCTATCAATATGCAGTGCAACTATCTCATCATCATGTTATAGGTCATCATGGTTAGCTTGTGTAACTGGTTCTGTCATCATCTTATCTCTTTGTCAGAATCTGATGTGTAGGAGCTTTCGTGCTCCCATGAGATCCATCCATCCACGGTTGGATTCACCTAGTATTTTTCTCTCGTAGTTATCTTGTATATCTAATCCAAATCACCATTGCTATCGTAGTCGCACATGGGCTTTGTGTAGTGAGATCCTTCTACAAGGTCCAAAGCTACAATTACGCGTATAGACTTTTTCTCAAAAATCATCTTACACTTCTTCAGATTGATCACCCCATTCATGTCAGTAGCCCAATCTATTCCTAATACTACAGGATAGGGATTACTGTCATCAACAATCTCTATTACTTCAAAATTTGCTAATGTGCTTGCTCCTTTGATATCCACTATGATTCCCTGCAATCTACCCATAGGTAGGACCTTTTGTTGGTTCATCATTCATAGTTAGATAGGAGACCATTGCAGTATAGGCCTTTCCATGCGCTCCCATGTTTGCTTCGGCAGGATGTTCGCATCTGATCCTGGATCCAGAATCACTTGGTCCATCTCATATTCTCCAATATGTGTGGTCAATCTCATCTCCTTTCCTATAAATATCGTGTGCTTTTCGAGAATCCAAAATACACGTGGTTCTCCTGGTGTGGTCCCAGCGCATCTATTTATGAGTTCCTACATGTTTCCATGAATGTTGTGAGAATTGATGGGTCGATTTCCAGCTCTGACCTATCTTTACTTCCTGAAGTAGAGGCATCAACGAAACACCTCTTGGCTTCCATGAAGGTTTCCTTAGCACGCTCCAAATAAAACTCTGGTTCCTTCGTTGGAACCTTGTGAACCCAATTACTTTCTTTAGGCTACATGCCTTTATCTTCCCCTATCGTAATTCCACTTCAGAGCACAATATTCACATTAGGGTCTTCCTCATGCAGCTCAAACCTCATCATTTTTAGGTTCTGGGTCGGGGGAGGTTGGAGTGCTCCTTTATCGTGCAACCTTGCTATCAAGGTGGGACAATCCTCCATCTCATGATCAAACAATGTACAATATAAGTATTATGGTCACATTGGATTTGTACAATCATGGGCATAATGCCCTAGCCCTCTACAATTGTACCATATCAACTGTCCACGACCTCTTCTTGGTCCTCCTCCACCTTGGCGTCGTCCACACCCCTAAAATCCGGTTCGTGCCATCCCTACAGTCTGGTGAAGGGCCTGCATTTCGGCCTGAACTCTGTAGGTAGGAGTCTAATCCATGATCAGCTCATAACTTCTACAGGTGGGCCTATCATGTCCCACTGATCTACAGAAATTACAGAACAACTATTGTGAATTTTGTGTGTACTTTTGTAATAAATGGTAGTTATCTGTAGCATGCTTTCCTCCTATTTGACGAATCGCACACCATAATGCAGGTGTCAGGCTCGGTCCTGCTTGTGCCACTAGTCTCAATGGCATTGGTACTCTCCCCGCGAGGTAATTCACAAACACTAGGCAGTGGTCCTTATCATGTCCCTGACCCTTACACTTTATGTACCATACCTCATCGCGCACTTCTGGGCAAGATGTCCTATCTTGTTTCAAACTCTGAATCTCAAGGCACAAGTTTTTCAACTGTGCATGAATCTGCTGAATTTCTAGGTTGAGATCCTATATCAGGGTCTCATGCAATCTCATCGTGACCTACAAGGCCTTGGCCTGAGTTTTTAACCTATGTTGTGGTAGCGTGTTCCTTAGATGCGTCGCTAACGATGCTACAAACCATTCACGGTGTTGTCCATCCATCAACCTCATGTTAGCTTTGTGAATTGTGCACTTCAATCTCTGATCCAACTCCCAAAGTGTCCTGCCTCATAGCACTGTGATTTCCTTAAATCCAATGATCAACTGCACCTTTGACTTCAACCTGATAAATTCTTTGTTTAGCGTAGTTTGAATATCTACAATCCCTGCATTCAGATTTTCATTAGAATGCTTAATGTACCAGGTCAGTGCGCGATCTTGCAGAGTACTGACCAATGTTGCTTTCTTTATATTGTCATTCATGACTCCCAATGCTTCCCATACAACTTTTATCACGAACCAAAACTAGTTCGGATCTTCATTCCCTACTCCCTCGAACACTGGAAACTTTATCGGGCTCACCATATTGATTCGCAATGGTGGCGGAGGTGGTATGGACAAAGATGGTGGTGAAGATGGTGAAACTAGCAGCAGTGTAGGTGGGGGTGGTATGCACGGAATTCTCTGCCTTATCAAATTGATTTCACTTCTTGGTGAGACCTTTGTGAGCTGTTACTCACCCCTCAGGGAGGTGAAATCAAGGGGCTAGTTTCTAGTTCTGTACTACTTTCGTTTCTATAGATTCTCCCACTTTGTGTAGCCCCAAACATCAATTTATTCGCATAACCCATTTTTCACACAATAGCATTTTAATCCAAGTGTTCAAAGATTCAATGTACTTACCTCGTGGCCCTTTCAGGAAGCATCATTCTACGTCACTATAGCTTATTGAAGTATCTACCGCAAACTCGGTGATGAATCCTCCTATAATTTGATCTAGCCAGTGATCAACAATGTGCGCTATCTTATCCTCCAATGCTTCTAATCTGCGTACCAATTTTGGAGTCCACACAATAGGTCTGTTGAGCTTACACCTTCCTTGGCTATTTATTAGCTTCGTGATCCACTCGTATAGCTCAGTAGGGAAATATGTGAAGAAAATTTCATGGATCTCTGTGTATAAGTAGCAATCTAACCACCGTGAACTCATGAATCTTTCTATGCACCCAATCTTTAATTTCTTTCTTTGTTGGATTGTAGTGATATGACATCAGAAATCTCTATGCAGATCCCAGTCCAGACAATGAGACCATTTGTTGGCTTGTTGCGGCCTAACCCAGGTTCGGAGTTAATTAGCCAAACAAATCCTTATACTACTAGCCCTTTCAGCAATAATCCGCAGAGGAGATTGAGGTCTCACCCAAAGTAGTATGGTGGGATTCTAGAACCACATTTCCGCACCCTTAATATGTTTGAGGGTTTGATTCGGTCCAACTGCTTGTCCCTACACGTAGGTTGCCTTGCATACTTTCCTGGCCTTAGTGCCCTGATATACTTGCCTTCATGCAGCCCTAGGGGCTGCAGGGCTTCCACACTGCTGGAGCAGTGCTCTGCACTATTTCCCTAAGTCACACTTGAGATCTTACCTATCTTCCTACACCAGTTAGTTATCTTCGCATATATAGAAGCCTTGTGTTATATTTATTTATACAGCACACACATATAAGTTCATGCATCAACTAAATAGTACACTTGCAATTTATACCAAATAATACCTTAGACAAGAAAAGATACATAGAAATATAGTAAACTTATCTTTATTAATTCTTCCATTGGTTATGGACTCGACCTGCCATGCGCACTTAACTCCAGAGGTTTGCGCACTGTGCTTCGGACTACTAGCCCTTTGTGCACTCAACTGTAGAGCCTTCTCCTACTCTACGACCAAAGACACACTTTACACTTCGACTCAATCTCCGAGCCTCATCATGCTTCTTTTCTTTTTACCAGCTATATGCTATTTTCTACACTTAGAGCCTCGCTCTATTTATACAATTCCATTGTTCTTGGACCATGGGTAGGTCTATCAAACCAACATTATATTAACAAGACAAGGGCAGAAAACCCTATGACTCTATTATAACTTTGCGCTCCGTGCCCACAAATCACGGATTCTTTACAATGGACTTGGTCAAAACTTGGGCTTTGAGCCCCAAAACATGCCTTGGGGGGATTCCATGCCCAACATAAACCCCACTATTGGAAAGGCACCTCCACCAAAATAGGCTTCAGAGGTAAAGGTAAGAGTTTTCTCTTGCCCTAAAAATATGACACTAATGAAAAGTTGAAACCTTTCTATGAATATCAGCAAGCAAATTTTGCTAGTAAAAACCAACTCTCAAGATTTTGTTGGTTGTGGTTTTCAACAAAAAATTTAACATTCCTCCAACACCCTTCCAATACAGAGGTTGATCTAAAATACAAAACTTTACAACCTTAAGTTTGAGAAATCTTTCCTTGGTTTTTGTCAAATTACGTGGAGCTAGTAAATTATGTAGAACATAAATAATATATGTCTACTAGGTAGAAGTGACAAAAACTTTTGATACCTGTGGATTCTAAAGATCCTCTTGTTCATGAAGAGCAGTTGCAAAATTGATTCTCGTGCATGAAAGTTCTACTCGGCCATTAATTTAGGTAATCCTTGACCTTTGATAAGTTTTGTAGGTTTTATCTCGATGTCATACTCCAAAATTACTCCTATCCATTTGCCATTGTTTCCATCTGGATCAATCTGCATGAGGATGTCCTTATCTACTACGCTTGGGAGATAAGAAATTATACAAGGATGTAACACATACACTCTGAAATATTTCAAGGCCTTTACTAAAATGAAAGCTTTTTTCTTAATGATATTATACTTCAATGGGGCATCTCTTAAAGCTATGCTGAAAACGCTATCAGTTGTTCATGTCCCTCCTTGCTTCTCTATAACAATATCACTGCAATAGTATGTTATGAAGAAAAGGAAAAAATAATGAAGTATTTAGTGTAATCTAGGCTAATTAGAAGAGGATCATAGGTAAAGGTTGTCTTCACATCATTGACTGATATTTTGGATTCAATATTCCATTTTATCTCATTTTCCTTCTTCGACATGTTTATTATAGCTCTTAAGATCTTAGCTAAATTTGGAATAAACCTCCATAGAAAATTTATTCTACTAATAAAGGACTGCACTTCTTTCTTGTTTCTAGGTGGATCAATTTTCATAACAATTCAGATAGCATCTTTCGAAATTATGTGACCAAGTAGTTTACTTTATTCTAAACCAAATCGAGACTTCTTGGGATTCAAGGAAATACCATATTTCCTACATTTTTCAAAAAATATTCTTAAATGAAATAGATTATCCTCAACAATTTTGGAGAACACCATGATGTCTTCTAGATATATTACAATAATTTGATCCTTCTCATCTGCGAAATAAATATACATTACTCTATGGAAAGTGGCTCATGAATTCATTAACACAATGGGCATATTCACATACAAGAAGGTTCCCCATGGCATTGTGAAAGTTGTTTTCTGTTGATAATCTCGATGCACAAGAATTTAGTTGTAACCTAAAAATCCATCAACCAAATAAATTTCTCTAGAACCACCTACCTTCTATAAAATATGAGCCATTTTTGGTAAAAGGTAGTTATCTTTGAGATAAACTTTGTTCATGTTTCAGAAATCCACACATAATCTTATTTCGGTAGTCTTCTTCCCCGTCGGCACTAGATTGGATAGTCATTTTGAAAACCTCAATGGTATAATGATTTTGGCATTAAAAAGTTTTATAACCTCTTTTTCTATTAAGGGTAACATAATTGGATTCAGCCTCAATTTCTATTTGAAAGGTTTATGTTCCTCTTTTATGGGAATAGTATGTTGTATAATGCTGGTATCGTATGATTTTAGATCTTCATATCCCCATGCAAACACATCAAAATACTCTTCTAATATATTAATGCACTTTTATCTTTCTTCGAGAGGTAAAGTCTTGGAAATATTTACAATCTTTGGATTATCTTGAGTACCTATATTACAGTCCTCAACTTCATCTCCCATTGGTTCTATCTTGGGATTTTTAGCCACATCATTAAAATCAAATAGTTCTTCTAGTGGCACTAAACCCCTTGGTAACACATTATCTTTCAACTATAGGATTTCAAGTTCTTCTGGATCCTCACTAATCTGGTTTAACAATGTTTCATTTGTATCCTTATCTATAGTCAAATATGTACATTCTCTAATTCTTCCTTCATCTACAAAAAAAATTCTACTTACTTATCACTACCAAACACTTGCCAATATCTAATATTATCAGGGACACTCAGTCTATGTTTCATTTCAATCCAATATTTTTTATTATGATGGAATGGAGTCTTAGAGGTGATTGCTGATGAATGTGTAGTACAAGGATGTGTAGGTTTTAAAGGGGAATTTATAAAGGAGAATGGGCATAAGAGTTAAAAAAACAAATACTATCCCATTTTCTAACACTACAACAAAACCCTATGATTAGAGCCCCTTTTTGCTTCCTCTTTTACATATAGGGCCCATTTTTGGTGCTATTTACATCCATTTATCAAATATGGTGTAAAAATTGATGAAACATTTACTTCGAGTTTAGCACCAAGTCTTACACCAAGTTTAGCACCAGGTATTGCACTAGATTTTGCACTAGGTTTTGAGCCAGGTTTTATGCCAAGTTTTGTGCCATCCCTTGCACCAGGTTTTCTTTCAAGTTTTGCATCAAGTTTGGCACCTACTTTTTTTTCAACACTTTTTTATCCTTTATTGCATCCACTTTTTCCACCTACACTTGCATAAAATTTTGCAACATCTTTTGCATCGCTTTTTAAATCATTTTTTTCATCCATTTTTTCATCTTTTGTTGCATCCCGTTCATGACAAGTTTTCCATCGAGGTTTGTGTCTAGCTTTGGATCTACCTTTGCATTTAATTTTGTTGCATCCACTTTTGCATCCATATTTACATGTTCTTTTGCATCTATTATTGTGTCCATTATTGCATCCAATTTTGTTGTGCCACAATTTGTGCCTATTTTGGCACCTCCATTTGCACCCACTTTTTCTTTTAATTTTTCATCCACGTTTGCATCCTCATTTTCATCTAGCTTTCATCGAATTTCACATCTCCTTTTGCATGCCCTTTTGTATCCATTTTGTGTCAATATTTGTATCAGGTTTTGTATCTCATTTTCCATCTACTTTTGCATCAACTTTTGTTGCATCCACTTATGCATCCACTTTTCCACCCTTGTTTACATCCACTCTTTCATCTCTTTTTGCATCTTCTTTTCATCTTCATTTTTTATTTTTATTTTTATCCATCATTGAATACAACTTTGTTGTGCCACATTTTGTACCATGTTTTTTGCTTGATATTGTACCCATGTTTGCTTCCAGTTTTTCATCCATGTTCACGTCCTCTTTTGCATCCAATATTTGGATCAAATATTTCATCTCTTTTTGCATCTACTTTTGTGCTAGGTTTATGCATTGGGTTTTTTGTCACATTTTGTATCTACTTTGGAATCTACTTCCGTTGCATCCATTTTTTGCATCGAATTTTTTTTTCAGCTGTTGCACCCATGTTTACATCCAGACTTTTACACCCCTTTTTGTATCTTGTTTTTCATCCAATTTTTTATTTTTTATTTTTTAATTAAATTTTTGTGTTTGTTGTCACATCCACTTTTGTTGTGCCATAATTTGTGCCATATCTTGCACCTATTTCTGTAAACAACATTTTCTTCCATTTTTTGCGTCCAAATTTGCATCCTCTTTTGTGTCCAAGTTTGCATCGAATATTGTGTATCTTTTTGCATCCCCTGTTGCATCCACTTTTACATTAACTTTTACTTCTCATTCTACATCTACTTTTGTATCCACTTTTGTTGCTTCCACTTTTTCATATAACTTTGTATCCATTGTTCCACCAATGTTTTTTTCCATGTTTACATACATTTGTGCATCTTATTTACCATCCAAGTTTGTCTCCTTTTTGCATCCATGTCTAAATCTAGTTTTACATCCGTTGTTACATCCACATTTGTTTCACCACAATCCGTGCCAAGTTTTATTCCTACTATTGTACTCATGTTTTCTTCCACTTTTGCATCTGCGTTTGCATCCTATTTTGCATCTATGTTTGCATTGACTATTGCATATGCTTTTGCATCCACTTTTATGTTCAGTTTTGCGTCCTGTTTTCCATCTGCTTATGTTGCATCCACTTTTCATACAATTTTACATCTATTTTTGCCCCCATTTTTGTGTTCACTTTTACATCCCTTTTCTAACACTTAGCATATTTTCTATGTTGATAATATCTTATGACATTTGTAATTATGAACAACTGATGACAATGTCAATAATGATGATGATGATGATAATGAAGATGATGACGATGGCATGAATTATGATTCTGATGATAATAACAATAATGATAAATGTGATAGTGGTTACGATGAAAATGATGATGATGATGACAGTGATTATGATGACGACGATGATACTAAACTTGGCCAATATTCCCACTTTTTAATTATTGTCATTGTCATAATCATAACCCTTATCTTTGCCATCATCATCCAAGTTATCATCATCTTCTCATCAATATCATCATTTTCATCTAGGTCATCATCATCAACAATAATGGCATGAATGATGATGACTATGTAAATTATGATAATGTACATTGCGCCAATGACAATGAATTTCATGCCCACATTAGTATAGTGCATGATAAATAATACATCATGTGACACCACATTTAGATTACATTTTTAGTTTACAAAGTAACACTTAAAATAGCAAGGCCCTATAGTACACTCTATGTAGAACGCAGGGTATTCCACTATGATCATTTCCTCATCAGTTGGTTCCTTAAGAGGGTCAAAGAAGGAATGATCATAAGAGAACGAATATACATGTTATGGCTATGGTTTCCCAGGGAGGAGTGAAGTTTCTCAACCTAGAAAGGAGGTTGAGGGGTAGTAACAACATGGTTGACCGAAGAGGACTCAATTGTATTGAATATAGGTGTATAAAATCCTAGGGATAGGTACGTTGCCCCTACTAAAGGGTCATGTAAGGAGGGATAAATTCACAATAAATTCATAATATAGATGTTAGCTGGACAAATTTGCTACTAAAAAAATAATAAGGGAAATAACTTTGTATGGGAGGTCTTCCCATAGGTATCTAATATGTTTCTTATTAAGAGCTAGAGGGAGAGTGGTATTGGTTTCATTTTGGTATAAAAGTGCGATCTTATTGGGTTAATATGTCTTTAGCCCGACTGAGAGCATCTAACCCCATCATATTCTTGAGCTCTTGTGGTAACATTCACATTAAATTATACTACCTTCTGTATAAATTCAATAATGAAGCAAGTTCTAATTTCTGGCTAGATTGAGTGAGAGAATTAGGTGTCTGACTAGAAAAAGTCTCTTTTGAAGAACTGGAGCATTTTGAGGTTGACTAGATGAAGATGGATGTTGAAGGAATCAATTACATAAGATTTCCAATGGGGAATTTTTAGGGGGATAAGACTAATTAGAAGTGACCGTTCTTCTTTTAAGTGCTTCACTCTTTCTATGTAATGCATTCTTCCATATAATGTCTTAGTCTCCTATGATAATTTTAATACTTTTTAGGATGAAAGGGAAAATAAGAAATGAATTCCTTCTAAGCTTGTCAAAATGTTGTTCCACTAGTTATGGGGAGATGTAACAATTAGAGGTGGTGGAGGTTGAGTAGATGGTTGTAGAGGTATTGGCTTTCAAGAAGATGTTTGATCCTTCTTTTTTAAAAGTCCCTTTATGGGTGAACTAGCATGAGTGGAAGAAGTTGTAGCAACAACTTCATGCTCTAAGTTGGTAAAACCATCCCCTACAACATTTCTATCATTTTTGTTTCCTTTTGGCTTAGCCACTCTTGATTGTGGGTCACCTAAGAGAAGATACTTCACTTGATATAATAGGAGGATAATAAGTTCTTAGTTGCTATATAATGTTGATAGTTTACAAGTCCAACACCTTATTGATAACATCTTAATAGGTTATTTATTTATTATTAGTACATTCTACTTGCAAATATTCTCTTATACCTTCTATCGATACTTTCCTAAGCTCATCTACAGAGAACTTGCTCTCACATATAGCTTACAAAAATTAGAATTTATGGAGGAAATAGATCATAAATTCCCACTTTACTTGCTTTAATTATATAAGCCTAACCACTTCAAATACATAGATTCGTTTAAGAGCATACATTCCCAAAAAATTATCACATATCAAAAGTCTCTATAGAGTTCTTCGAAAGTTTTTCAAACCATTCAAAGGTTAACATAGTAAGAGTGTGTGGAAGGAATTTGGCCATAAATTCTAGCCATGTCCTGAAGTATTTATAAATTCTGATGAACTTGGAGAAGTGTGCTACACAAGATATGCACAAAGGTATGGGCCCTTGGGAATAAAACACTCTATAATGGAGATCAAGAATATCACAAGATGATAGAACAAAAATTAGAGTTGTGGTGTACTCAAACACAAGAAGGGCTCTGATTAGGGGTTAATAAGCCTACATGTACAATTTTTACTAGATTGGCCTTATCCTCTCCCTACTATTACAACAAATGACAAGAAATGATTGAATGATGGTCATAGCCATGATGACAAATACATTAGGGATACATATAAGTGTGTTGAGGTGTGAATACTACACTCATAATTCTAATGGAGTTATGCCTCTCTAAATATTGATTTCATCTAGTAGCAATCCCTCATCATTACCCTACTATGCTTAAAACAACAAACTCGCACCCAGATAACAATTGAAGTAGAATTATCCTAACTAATCATTTTCATGTTTCTTACAATGCAACCTACAACCATTACAAAATTGAAAATGAATGAACTCTGCATCTATAAATATTTATTTCATGGGCAAGAAATCCTTCCTCTCCCTTATGGTCTTTAGGCGTTACTAACCTTGGGTTGTGCATGTTGAGGGGAATGTGAGTTTCTTGTTGAAATCACTATTAATATGTAACACCTACAATTTCACATTTAAGAAAAAATTCCTAATTGAAGATTATTCTTAATTTAGTCTTATGGAACTCTATTATCAATGTGAATTTTTATTGCTTTATAGTGCGTTCAATATTATTGGACTTCCTAACATTGTTATCAATTGGACTTTACTATGTTAAAAGCTTTTTTCTTTCAATTGATGTCTCAATAACTATTATTTCACCCATAATTAAATACCTCATGTGAAATGTTATTCCAAGTATATGTTATGAATGGAAGTAAGTGCTAAGTTTACATGGAGCACTTACATTCCTCCATGTGTGCTAGATATGTGTCAGCTTCATGTGATGACAGAATTTGTGGTGTTTACGAGGCATTTTTACATGAACGGTTTTGATTTCTCCTAAGGAAATCAATGACCCAGAACATTATGGTTTTCATTAGGTTTTTTCGGTTGTCATTTTGAATTTGTTCAGACATATGCCAAGAATTTCAACTCAACTTTCTTCACTACACAATTCTATAAAATTCGATGATATAATAGTCTAACATTATTTTACTACACCCTGCATTCTTTTCAATGCTTATTTATCCAATGCTAAAAGCTAAGAAGCTAATTTATATATCAAATGGTATATTTCCACAATTAGGAATTGATACTCTACATGGTGTGTCAAAAATGATAATTATAGAGATAAAGGTGTGTTAAAAGATTCTTACTGGGATCTCTCCCTCATATAACTATGTCAAACGTTAGCCATATAGATCTATCTCCTGCTTCCTATTATTGAGACCTAGATAGCTACTACTCTACAGATTCATTATTACCTTCTAAATAGTCAAAGGAGTATTTTGAGTTTCTTATATCCTACTTATTCATTATCTAGTAAAAGACTTTTTTTGGGAATTAGCTATAAGTTCTAAAGTTATAGAGTGAGCCTTTGATTACAGGTACCAATTATAATGATTTATAGAGTGAGTCTTGTTCTATTTTGAGAGATCTACCAATCCAAAATTGGGTGAATAAAATTAGGTAAATGATCACTGTGATAACCATTGAGCTGAGAACATAAGGCTGCTCAAGGTGTCTCCTCATACATCCAAGAGAAACATCTAGTAATATGACTAAGGATTTACTTTTATTTCCCCTAGGGAAAGTGTAAATTTGGATCCTCCTACTCCCACCCCACCTTTTCACCTTGGTCTATACTCCTCACTTAGTTTTTATACCTTTTCAATTGATAAATGTTTGATAAGTTACCCCAACAATAGCGGAAACACCCATTGAACAACCTAAGTAAAAAATATAAGATGGGGAGAAACCAATAATGTTAGGGGAACCAATGTTTGTAGTTGAGTTTCCATATTTGATGAAGTGAGATGTTGGAGTTACATGGTATCTTCGTATAATCACTAGTTATACCGTATATGATAAATAAGGAAAAACTTACTATGAGATGTGTTATACACCCTTTCTTTTCCTTGTATTACTATGAGTCATATAAACTCTAAGAACTAATCTAATTTCCATAATAAATCTACTTATTTAAGTTGTTGAGTAGTCATTACCGAGAAAGCTTAAATTATCTCATACCTTGTTACACTACTCTGTATTATAGTTACAATGCATATATGAAGAAGTACTATCTCCATTTATTCATATTAGATAAGATTAACCATAGGGTAAGTAAGGAATAATGAAACCACTGTCTTGTAGTGATTTTGTATATCCTGGATCCAATAATTATGGATTCACTGTGTCACAAATTTTCTAACTGACATGAGGTTGTGTAAAAGGGATTTCTTTCCAGTTAGAGAAAAATTATTTTAAAAGGTTAATATTGAATTTGCGCTTATAATGTATAAATGGATTAAAATCCTTTAAAATTTAATAGATATACAGATGTGGCTAAGCACATAAAATGACATGGAAAATTTTTATTATTTAATTTGGGTATAATTGATTTTTTAAATAATATGATTTACATACCTTATGAGTGAATGGTGCCCAAGTGACCTAAATCTATATTAAATGTTAAAAATAAAATTAATGTCTTAATCTATCTAACTTAGGATATCGATAATATGTTTAATGAATGGTAAATCATAAAATGCATAAATCATGGTTAAGCATTAATTAGAGAATGAAATTAAAAATTTTGAACCCATATAATATTAATAACATGTGTTTCTATGCATGAATATTTAGAAACAAATCCAACAACTAGTAATATTTTTAAATTTTTAAATAGTACTTTAAAACTCTCATTTCAAATTTATTTTGATATTTTTCCTTTTTATTTTTAGAAATTTATATTCATTTAAATATTATATTTCTTTGTTTTAAAATGTGGATAAATATATTTTGTCTAATATTTGCAACTTTCTCATTTGAAGAAATATATTTTTCAAAATACTTTCCTCATTTCCCGCTTTTTGTATTTTTTGGAAGAAAAATACAAGTGACAACTACTTCATTTAATTGAAAGATCGTTTGTTTGCATCAAGCTTTGAGAAATAATTCCACAATTGAAGATCTTTTGTTTATAGCATGCCTTGAGCTACAATGCCATAATCACCACAACAAATGGTAAAGCCTTCCTCGACCACACTCTTATTGTGTTTTAATTGGTTTTTCTTTTTCATATCCATGAACAAATTGTTGAAAAGAAGTTGGGTGAAATAATAGTGTTTTGAAAAATGTAGCAATCAAAAGTTTTTATTTGATTTTTTTCATTTTTGTGAAAAATTTGGGTGACATTAGATTATTTTGGGAATGCAACAATCAAAATTTCAGGGCACACTTTTCTTTTCACTCATGATCATGAATCCCTCTTGGAATTTAATAAGATCATAACCAAGGATCCTCATAATTCCATATCCTATTGGAGTGCTAAAGTCCCTTTGTGCAACTGGACTCATATTAGCTATAGGCATTGCCATGCTCAAAGAGTGGCCACTCTCAATCTCAGTTCCAGGGATATGGAAGGCTCTATTTCTCCTTCCCTCGTAAAATTTTCATTTCTTCACTCACTCGATATTTATAGAAATGCATTCCACCATCATATCCCAGTTTAGTTGGGACATCTCTTTCATTTGAAGAAGCTCAGTTTGTTCGACAATCAGTTAAAATGAGAGATACCATATCAACTCAATTGTTGCAGAAGTATGGCATTCTTAGAGCTCTCTTTTAACATTTTGAATGGAAATATCCTCGTGGAGCATGAAAATGTCATCTAGGATATTTTATTATTTATATAGATCATGAGAATAACAAATCAATAACTTCAATCTACTTAGTGATTTCACTCATCTATTTTTTTTCTAATATCTCTTTTTCTCACTGTATATGATAAGAGTCATAGTGAATGTTTTTCATTATCATATTTTCTACGGTTGGCCAATTAAAAAACATACAATATTGTTACACTCTTTTGGCATCAAATGGGCCTTTATGTATTGGATGGTGCATTAGAGAAATTTAGATCTTGAATTTAGTGGTAAACATATATTCCATGTTATTTAAATATATCATATTTAAAATAATTAATTTATCACTTCCACAAATTATTAACCCATTTCTCTTTTTATAAAATCTTTTCATTAATTAAAAAAATTGTTAAACATTACTGCGAATCAAAAGTGACAACTTACATTATATTATAAAATGTCTAATATGTCATATAACTTACATTATAATATAGCATCTCTATTATGTTATACAACATGC
Source organism: Pinus taeda (assembly GCA_000404065.3). NCBI lineage: Eukaryota > Viridiplantae > Streptophyta > Pinopsida > Pinales > Pinaceae > Pinus > Pinus taeda. Next base: position 5,256 of record APFE030850949.1, on the reverse strand, counting down.
CATAATTATTGAGATATAATATGATGATGTTCCATGCATGTGCCAATGAAGTACTATTAATGCCATCATGCTATCTATATCTTTGATTGAAGTGATTAAATATTAGGATGGAAGATCAACAAACAAATTACAATTGAAACGACTTTGAAAAATTATGAAAATATTGGTTTCTCGATATTCGCTTCCTCATTATATAAGGTTGGCATGAGACATGTGTGAAGTTTTGAACTAATGTTTGGACCTATTCGGCGATGTATATGTATGTAACATTTGATTTCTTTTTGAAATAGAAAGGTACATTTTTTTCTTTCTAGAAATAAACAAGGTTGGCATGCAATCATGTGAACCAATGACTAACAAAAAGATATTGTTGTTGCAAAAATAAATGAGATGCAACCATTGATCTGAAGGATCCTAAAAATTTATACATGGATGGCCTAACCTTAATACCAAAAGAAAGAAATGTTTGATGTTATACAAAAAAACTGACATGTGATGAAATTGTAGTATTTTATTATTTAAACTGTATATACATTGTATGCAATTTGTTTTTAGATGTATTAGTTATGTTGAATATGTTTATTTATTATATTAATTATATATATATAATTATATATATAAAAAGATTTAATATATATATATAATAAAAATATATATATATCACAATTTAAATATTTATTTCATGATATATTTTATATTGGCCAAAATTTAATAAATAAATAAATAAAACTTAATTATAACTTTACTTAAATTGTTAGTATTATTATTAATCAAAAATATAAATTAATAAAATATATACTCTTAAAAATATGTAGGAAAAATAAAAGCATAGTACACAATTTTTAATAAGAGTTAATAACCTTTATTGAACACTATTATTTCATATATTATTAATCAAATAAATTCTAATAAACATCTTACTTCGTGCAAACATTCTTTTTTTATATGAAAAAATGAAATATCGTCAAAATAAATGTTAATTTTAATCAAATTATTAATGACTAACTCGTTTCTCATATTTAGAATTATATGATAATTTTCCCTTGATATTTAGAATTTATATAATAAAGTTAAACATATATTAAATTTATCAGATACATGGTTTATTAAAATCTTGTGTGTTATATCTATATCTATATCTATATAATTATTATTATATATAAATATACATATATACATACATACATACATACACACATACATACATACATACATATCTATGTATGTATATAGATAGATATATATTAAAGTCACATATATTTGGTTAAATTTGATAAAACTAAAATAATTAAAATGATATATTAAAAAGATGTTTACATGGTATTATTCTATTAATTTCTTAATTTTTTCTTAGGTGGCTATTTTTTAGTTGAAATTTCCTCTAATTGGAAAAGTAGTTGACATCGGGTTGTGTAAAGGGGATTTCTTGTTGAGAATTCTTAGTAGTCATAGACTATGCTCAACATCCTACATCTCTTCATATTGTTATTATTCCTTTGGGTCATGAGAAGAGGTGACCAAAGGTTCTTTCCTTGCGTGTATGCGAATTTATTTTGGAATAGTGATATCTGCGATGGGTATTGATTTGGTATTTATATATGAAAATTAAAATTCGTTAATGATTTTTTGATAGAGAATTATTGTATATGATGGCATTGCTATTTTTATGGATGGATGTTGTCAATTTCTCTTAAGTTAAACATTGTTTTCAATTTGAATTGTGATATATTCTCTAATGATATTAAGAAATTGTGAGATATTTCACTATGAAATTTAAATTAGTAAAATGAATCCATAAAGGATGTCATAAATGGAAATAAAAGTAAGGTCTACACAATAAGTCAAATGCAAAGATGCAACCATGGATGCAAAATTGGGAGCAAAATTGGATGTTAAATTAGGAACTAAAACAAGATCCAAACAAGGACACGAAAAGTGTCTTAGACTAGAATTAAAACGATGTGCAATGATATACACAAAGAAGAAAACAAAAAATGGCATACAAAAGGATACCAAATTGGGCGCAAACAGGGATTCAAAAATGGACACCAAACTAGATGCAAAAATAGACAGACAACTAGATGTAAAATATCATGCAAAAGGGGATGCCAAGTCGAGTGATTAAAAGAAGAAAAAAAGGATGTGAATTAAGATGCCAAATGATGATGCAAATAATGGTGTAAATTTGGGATGAAAACTTGGGTGTAGCAAAAGGAAAAAAAAAAGTAAGAAATGACATAAAAGAAGATGCACAATGAGGTTAAATAAAGGGTGAAACCAAGGAAGCCATTTTGGATGCCAAAAATGATGCATAATCAGATGAAAATTCAAACTCAAACTTGGACACAAAATGAGAGGCAAATGTGAACACAAAATGAGGCAGAAAAATGATGCAAATTTCGATGGTGAAAATGATCTAAAATTAGACACCAAAAAGGATTCAAAATTAGATGGTGAAAATGATGTAAAATTAGACACCAAAAAGGATGTAAAATTGAATGAAAAATTGGACATAAATAATGGTGCAACATTGGACACACAAGTAGACACAAAAATATGGTGCAAAATTGGATGCAAATTGAGATGAAATATTGGGTACAAAAAGTGATGTAAAACTTGGTGCAAAAATAAATGAAAAATTGGATGTGAAAAATGAGTCAAAATTGAATCTAACATTAAACAAAAAATGGGATGCAAAGGTGGACACAATACATGACTTAACATAGGATGTAAATATAGATGAAAATTTGGATGCTCAAAAGGGTGTAAAATTGGATGCAATAAATTGTGTTTAAAAAATTATGCAAAATTGGATGTAGAAAATGATGCAAAATATAGTGCAATATGGGATGTGAAAAAGGGAGGAAAATCAAATGCAAAAGTGGACATAAAAATGGCCCAAAAAAGACAAAAAAAGGGCACAGAAATAGGTGCAAAATCTGGTGCTAAATAAAATTCATCATATGGTGCAAAGATAGGCATCAAAGCAGGTGCAAAACTAGATGAAAAATATGTACAAAATTAGAAGAAAAAATTAGTGTAAGACAAGACGCAAACCCTAGTGTCAGGCTATATGAAGAAAGCAAAAAAAAATGGATGCAATAAAATGTGCTAAATTGGATGCAAAAAATGGTGTAAACTTGGTGCATATAATGGCAAAAAATGGTGTAAAGTTGGTGCATATAATGGCAAAAAAATGGAAGCAAAGAATGACACAAAATAAAAAGTAAAAAATGATGAACAATAGATGCAAAAAATGGCACAAAAATAGAAGTGAAACCTTTCATAAAATCATATGCAAATATTGGTGCAAAATTTGACACAAAAAATGATGCATAATCTAGTGTAAAAAAAGATGCAAAATCTAGCATGAGAAAGGGTGCAAAATTAGGTGCAGAAAAGGATGCTTTAAAAAATGTACAATAGAGCCATATTTAGCATTAGGTTGTTCATACCAATTGTAAAAAAGAGGCACTAAAATATGACGCTAAATACGACACACATTGCCTATTTTGTTGCAGTATATTAATAGAAGAGAAATTGGATTAGCATGTGACTAGCCCCGTGAGGTAAGTGGGGTGGTTACAAGGATTGGGGAGAGATTCATTGAATCTATCCCAAATCAAAGTTTGATGCACAAAGTGAATACTACACAAAAATGTGGAACATTAGAAAATTTGAGATCTATTGAGTTGCCACCGAACCGTTGGTCATGCCTTTATATGACATGATTAAATGCGCATTAGCAAAGAAATATTTGAAGCAAGAAATAATTTTCAACTATAAAATTGAAATTATTTCCTCTATAAAGGTTGCTGCATTCCAAGAGATGTATCATCTTGAGTAGGTTGAGGTTAAGTTTACCAAGTAATTTATAGAGAATTTCTTCGCAGTTCATCCCGTGTCTATAAAAGTTATAAAGCGTTGGTGGTGGGACACTAATCCCTTCAAGAAATAGACTAATAAACAATATCCACACAATATCTATGGGATCCCTTCCACCACCTTACAACAAAGATTAACCAACACTATGGAGAATTCATTGCCTCCCAATTCAAGATCGATTCACTACCATTGGTAGAATGAATATTTTCCAAATGGTATAAATTCAATTTGGGAAGAATTTTATCAAGTAATTTATTAAAAGCTTTGTCAAAGGTGAAGGATATTCTAGAAAATTATAGCATGTACTTCTACATGTCAACATATTTAGTAGATGCTATATGCATTGCAGATGAGTTTCCAAGAATCAAATGGAAGTGGTCTTTAGCACCCCCCCCCATTCATATATATTACCAAGAGTTGTGGGTAGATCAATATATTAAGTTATTTAAAGAAATTTGTGATCAATTTTTGGCTCAAACCCACCATATAATCTTCGGGTTTCTAACACCCCGACTATCAAAATAACCGAGCATTGCCATTAGGGGGATTAGGAAAAGGTATTGTGAGGAACAATATACATACATCAGAGTATTCAAATATTTTTCACCCTTGTGATTGATGTCTCAGTTTTTCCCTAACCAACTGATAATTCAAGAGATTTCGTATTTGGCAGTAGGAGTCAGAGCGGAATTGGATTTAGAAAATAATAATAATAGGTCATGGTTATAATTTCTGCTAAAGACATTTTATTATACTTTGAAAAAATTCCCTCAAGTCATCAAAGGAGTTTCCATCATCAAGGAATTAAAGCTTATTACATGCACTTTTAGAAGGCATGAACCCCATGGCATAGTAAAATTACATTGTAAGTCTCTAAGGCATACTTATCCATGTGAGCATAAATTCAATACTAATGATTTAGTATTTTAAGAATTTTTCACATATGAGAAAGCAAATATGAGAATGTAGGTGAGAAAAAAGGAACACATGTTGTCTTGTAGATTAGAGTTTGAATGCACCAATAACACAGCTGAGTACGAAGCGTTAGTCCAAGGACTGTACAAATCAATCGGTCTCAAAGTTCAATACTTAAAGGTCTTTGGCGACTCTGAGATTATTGTTAAACAGGTAAGGAATACAATTCATTGTCTTTTGAACCATCTTAAGCATTATCAATCGCTGGTACAAGAGCTCACCTCCCATTTTTTAGCATTCAATATCTCTTCCATTCCCAGGTCGCAAAATTCGGCAGCCGATTTGCTAGCCAATGTCGCTTCCAAGCTACTCCCTTCCGAAGACTATAGTCCAGATAGGTTTTCAGTAGAATTACTTTTTAGGCCATCCATTCCTGACAATGTAACCAATTGGAGA
>APFE030850936.1:17051-125422 GCA_000404065.3 Pinus taeda | reverse complement strand
TTGCTTTCAGTTCATTTTCGTCAAGTAGATTAGTCTCCTTTGAGCTAGCTTTCGTCCATCATTGATAAAGCTTCTTCTGTGAGCCTATAGAAGTTGTCTTGAGCCCTAGCGGACTTGTGCCAGCTGACCAAGTGACAGCTGCGACAAGAGCCTTGTGCATATAGCACCGTCGCTTCCAAGTTTGTACGAACTACCGGGTTGATAAAATTAAGAGACAGGAAGCCCCAGGAGTTGTAGCATTATTGCTACAATACTGGGGCTCACCAGTAGTCCTTTAATGAACCACTCTCCATTTTTGACATCTTAGATTTGGAATGTTCATTTACCCACGAAATATTTAAATCTTTGGTCATAGTCTGAGAATGTTTCTCCCACATTCTACTTTATTTTCTTCATCTCTAAAATGCATTATTATTCAAGATTTGGATTTTGAAACTCTTTAATCAATTCAATATTTATCTCATTTTGAAATTTGGTATGTCTTCCTAGTACACCTCTTTTATACTTCATGCACCACTTTAGAGTTATATCTTTGAAACTGTTGGTTTCCAACTGTTATAACTCCTCCAGATCTCCAAGGCTGAGGAAGAGTCATGCTGAGGTAACGAAAAACCAATATTTTAGCTTGGTAGCTAGCCCGACCAAGCCAGAGAGGGCTCTCTCCAAGGGATCACAGCCAAGAGGACTAGATAGATTAGGGTTTTAAGCTAGATGTAAAATGCAGAGGGTTGTTTGATTTGATTTTGGTTGGGTTGCTAGAAGAGGATTAGGTAAAAAAGACTAGGTCAGGGAAAATGAGGGTATGATTGCAGACATCTGATGGAGCAAGGTAGGTAGGAAATCAAACACTTTAAGGTTATGAAGCGAGATGGATTGACTGGTGAGGTGCTAGAAAGAGCAAGACAAGCATGTATTCTTTCTAAACTGAAGAAACTAGACAAACTATGTAGATTTCCCCAAAATAGAGCATATAATATGTATTATGCTTATCAACTTGAAAATCAACATATCATAGAAGTGAAATGAAATATGGGAGTACAAATGATTCAAACATATGCAACACAAGAAGAAACTAAGTCAAAATTCCATACCACAGGTATTCCACCAAAATAGCTGCAACTCATTCATTAAATTCCGCCAAATATTGATTACACTAGTGTCTCTGATCAATAGCTAAACATCCAAGTGATTTTAACCCTTTCTTACTTCAAACGATGAAGTAATTATACAAATTCCAAACTAAAATATCTTGATAAAAATATCAAGATATTATCACAAATATCCTAAAATGTTTTGCAAATAGAAATGACATGTAGGACATTAAAAACTAATGTATCTACTTGGCACTATCATTATGGATTTTTATTGATAAGGAAGATAAATTCGAATTTGATTGCAACTCTTAGTTGATGAGGTGGCTAATTGTCTTTGAGCATTTTCCTCCCGTAATTCTGAAAAACAGGGTCCAGTCATCCCTTTGTATATCTCAATCCGAGATAGATATGTAAAATTTGAGAGAGGTTATTGTATATAAATATATTATTGAGATAAACCTCTCTCAGGTTCCCAACAGTGAGCTCCAGTTGTTCCCAATATTCTCTGCAAAAAGGTGGCTAAAAGAGGACTTTGCACAGTCTGAAAAATAGGCTATAAAGATGTACATGTATCTCTCTTTTTATAATCACTGTGTAAATTTGGAAGTAGGTTATTGTAACTTGGCATCTTATGAACACAAAACTCCTCCAGTTTCTCAAGATTCATCTCTGATTGGCCACAATATGTTCTACAAACGTATGACTAAACAGGGAAATTTCAGAAAATATGTTTGCAAAGCTTCATTTGTATATTCCAAACCATAATAGCTGTTAGAAAACTAAGAGAGGTTTTGGTACATGAGGATTTTGGAAGAAAAATCCTCCTTCAGTTTCTGAAAATCCATCCTCATAGGTTTGGAAACCATGTTTGAAATCAATATGGCGTATAGGAAAAAACATAGTTTCAACTGATCATGAGACAGATGAATGACGTGGATGTAGGAGGTGACATGGAAGTTGGGGAATGGAGGGTAGCATAATAAAGAGTGCATGGGAAAATTTCAAGGGAGGTATATGGAGTGTAGGTGAGTGAGTTTTTTTTACTAGGGCTACCATCAGTGAGTAAATTTTTGAATGAGGACCTAGGTGGAATGACAAAAATTTCTGAGTGAGACCCTAATATGAATATGAAAAGAGGAGTTTTGATCATTGATGGCAGTATGAAAATACTGACACTAACATCGGCCTTATTGGAGATGGAAGCTCCTTGGAGGTGTCAACACCACTGTAGACCAAGTGCCTAACCATATGGGCCAATACGGTCAAAAACTTACAACCAAATTGAATAATGAAAACACACACTGCAAACTGTAAGCTAGATGTTGAAGGATGCTTGTCCAACAAGCTTATTGCACACTTATCCTACACTAATCTACTGCAAAATCCTTGAATCAAGTGATACTAAAGTGCCAAATCAATCAATCAAGCAGTTGTTGTAATGATGAGGTTGTTTGATGGTGCTTAACCAGAACATAATTGGAAATTCTACCAGCAATATATACACATAGTACCTCTAGCTCTGTAAAAGGAAATCTATTTTGTCATTCGTCTTAAGAAAATATTCCATATATGCTGCTATAGGATCATAAAAAATAGATTCTATCTGTTGCCCTAACTCATTAACATATTCTCTCGACTAGAGATTGTCACATCCCTGCTGTAAATCAAAACATCCTTCAATCCAACCATCCAAGGGAAACCTTACCTTTTCTTCTTTGGGGGGAGGGAGAGTTTCCAGGAACTGTTTAGCATCTTGAAAATCATGTGATTCAATTTGAACATCCAATAGTTCAATTTCATTTTCTAATATTTCAGCAACTAAACCAAGAAAACAATTTTTACCTTCAGGTGTGAGTCAGCTGGATTTCAAACAACGAAACATTGATGTTGAGAAATTCTTATCAATCTGGAATTCTGCTAACTCATTCCTTAAAGTTTTTAATATTTCACCAGATAAAGGATTTGCCACATACCCTATCATCAGAGATTACCATCAATGCTCTAAATCTGGATTCTTTGGCAGTGAAGTCACTTTGAACTATGAAGCTTGGGATCTTGAACAATGGATTCGCCAGGTGGATGATTCAACCTTCTTGTGTCTGATTGTTGTCCACCATCAACAACCGTAACTAAGTCGCTGTCATTCTTTCCCGAGGAAGATAGAGCTTTCGGTCCCCGGAAATGGTGCCAGAATGTTATCACTCCTCTGGGTCTCCAAGGTTGAGGAAGAGTCCAGTTGAGGTAACCACAAACCAATCTTTTAGCTTGGTAGCTAGCCCTACCAAGCCAGAGAGGGATCTCTCCAAGGGATCGCAACCAAGAGGGCTGGATAGATTAGGGTTTTAGGCTAGATGTAAAGTGTAGAGGGTTGTTTGATTTGAGTTTGGTTGGGTTGTTGGAAGAGGATTAGGTAAAAAAGACTAGGTCAGGACAAATGAGGGTATGATTGCACACATCTAAGGGATCAAGGTAGGTAGGACTCAAACACATTAAGGTTATGAAGTGAGATGGATTGGCTGGTGAGGTGCTAGAAAGAGCAAGAAAAGAATGTATTCTTTCTAAACTGAAGAAACTGGACAAACTATGTAGATTTCCCTAAAATAGAGCATATAAATGTATTCTACTTATAAACTTGAAAACAAACATATCTTAGAAGTGAAATGCAATATGGGAGTACAAAACATTCAAAATTCCATACCACAGGTATTCCACCAAAATAGCTACAACTCATTCATTAAATTCTACCAAATATTGATTACACTAGTGTCTCTGATCAATAGCCAAAATATCTAAGTGATTCCAACCCTTTCTTACCTCAAATGATGAAGTATTTATACAAATTCTAAACTAAAATATCTTGATAAAAATCTCAAGATCTTTTTACAAATATCCTAAATTGTTTTGCACAAATAGAAATGAAATGTAGGACATTAAAAACTAATGTGTCTACTTGGCACTATCATTATGGATTTTTGTTAACAAGGAAGAGAAATTTGAATTTGATTGATGAGGTGGCTAACTGTCTTTGAGCATTTTCCTCCCTTAATTCTGCAAACTAGGGCCTAGTCATCCATTTGTATATCTAAATCTGAGATAGATATGTAAAAGGTGAAAGAGGTTATTGTAGATAAATATAGCATTGAGATAAACCTCTCTCAGGTTCCCAAAATTAAGCTCCAACTATTCCCAATAGTCTCTGCAAAATGACACTGAAACAGGACTTTGCACAATCCGAAAAATAAGTTGTAAAGATATACATTTATCTCTCATTTTATAATATCTGTGTAAAATTTGGAAGTATGTTATTATACTTTGGCATCTTAGGAACACAAAACTCCTGCAATTTCTCCATATTCATCTCTAATTGACCACAATATGTTCTGTAAAAGTATGACTAAACAGGAAAATTTGGGAAAATATGTCTGCAAAGCTTCATCTGTATATCCCAAACCATAATAGTTGTTAGAAAACTGAGAGAGGGTTTTGTACATGAGGATGTTGGAAGAAAAATCCTCTTTTAATTTCTGAAAATTCATCCTCATTGGTTTGGAAACCATGTTTGAAATCAAAATGGCGTATAGGAAAAAACATAGTTTCAACTGATCATGAGACAGATGAATGATGTGGATGCAGGAGGTGACATGGCAGTTGGGGAATGGAGGGTAACATAACTAGGAGTGCATGGGAAAAGGTCAAGGGAGGTATATGGAGTGTAGGTGAGTGAGGTTTTTTGCTAGGGTTACCATTAGTAACTTTTGAATGAGGACCTAGGTGGAATGACAAAAATTTCTGAGCGAGACACTAATATGAATATGAAAAGAGGAGTTTTGATCACTAATGGAAGTATGCAAATACTGACACTAGCACCAACCATATAGTATTTTGTACTTCATATGTGATCTTACTCAAAGTCATCATTGCTTCACACATGAATCAATGTTACCATGCATCATCCTTCCTAGTTCCATGGAATACAGAGGGGTCTAATAACTATATCATTTGTTTTTTCTTGCCATTGAAAAAACAAATTATCATTATTTTTTCACTCTATTTGCTATGATTTCTCCTATTCTTTGCTAAATTATATTATTAACATTTGTGTCTACTCAACATTCTTATTTTGTTATTGGATTCTATATAGGGGTTGGTTCTAAATAGGTTTTTTCTAATTCATTTCTCTGACTTTTTTTCCAATCCAAAGAACTCTTCAATTCTCATTTATGTCAATATTTTTGCAATGGTTGAAGTATCTTCACTTTCAATGGAACCATCCTTAATTTTATTTGAGGGATACTTGCATGTTTTTCCAAATCATTCTAATATGTGAATTTCCATTATAATTTGACATCATCTTCACCTACTATATCGTCACTTATCTTGGTGTATTCTTTTGGTGTCTCTCTTCTCTTGACACAAACATATGTTGCCCCTCTTTCCATCATGTGCTCGTTGGGTGCATCTTATGTCTCTCTCTATCCTACTCTAGTTTTACTACCCAATTTGTATTCTCATCAAAATATCCATTTGTACCTTCCAAATTGCTTCAAGTGATGCATTCTTGCATTAGGGAAAGTTTTAGGGGTCAAATTTTGTAAATGGGTTATTTTTCCATGTCTTTTTCCAAACAAAGACTCATCAATTTCCATTTTTTTTTCTAAAAATGATGCTTAGATTTCATAGGATAAAATTATTTTACCTCAAAATTGCGAAAAAAAAATTATAGAGTCTATATAAAATCATAAGAAATATGAATATTTTCACAAAAATATTGCCAGAAATTTTGCAATTTTCATATTAGGGATAAGTTAGATTCACCAAGGTTTCTACACTTTGTGATAAATTTCCATCCTTAAAACTTTCCATGTCTTGATTTATATCTCCTCTAATATCCATTCTTTTGCTCCTTTAAATCCATCTTTATTTAGGCTTTCTAATTCATCTCACTTTCTTATTTCCCCTATCCCCTTAGTATGATGGCTTATGGTACCATTATGTCTATTACCATTTGCATCAAACATGTTCACATCTTCCAATAATATCACTTCCAAGAGCCTTCCTTTTGGTTTGGCGAAAAAATCCCTCTCAATTGTCCTAGAAAAGGGTTCTATATTCAATAGCAAAAATACCTGAAGAATATAGGACTGTCTGATTTCAAACTGATTTAAATTAAAAAAATATCATACTATAACTAACGAGAATAAATAGATTTTATTTGGTATTGGATTTGATTTGCATACAGAAAACAATAAATTATCTATAAATAGAGTTTATTTGGTTTCGGATTTGATTTGCATATAGAATATAATAAATTACTTATAAAAGTGACATTTTTATTTAGTTTAAATAATAAATTATATGAAACCTGAAGAATATAGAACCGTCTGCTTTTCAAACTGATTTAAATTAAAAAGATATGATACGATAACAAGAACAAATATATTTTATTTGGTATTGGATTTGATTTGCATATAGAAAATAATAAATTACCTATAAAAAGTGATATTTTTATTTAGTTTAAATAATGAATTATACGAAATAGAAGATAAAAACTCTGTGTTTGAGAAGATTATTTCGATGCATAACTCTATTTCTACAAAGTTGTTAATATGCAAATCCAAAAATTCAAAATATCAGAGGAAGATCCTGTGAGTTATCCATGAGCTTTCTTTGATGGAGCAACTCAAGAGGGTACATGTGCTTGTGGTTGTCTTATATCGATGAATGAAGACCAACATTTTTCCTTTTATTGGAATGGAGGTAAAGGCTCAAACAACAAGGCCGAAGCTATGGCCCTAGCTGGTCTCCTTCATTTAAGCTTCTTCCTGAATATTCAGAATCTACATATATACGGGGACACTAAAATCATCATAGAACATGTTAAAGGGAAATTATCTATAAAGGACTCCATGTTATCTGAGTGGATGAACAGGATTAATGTATTATGGAACAGCGAAAAGGATTATAGTATCAATCATGTGGACAGGTCTCACAATTCTCGTGTTGATGAACTGTGAAAGAAAGGCCTCCCAATTCACCCTGGTATAAGGAAAATGGAGATTCAAATGGAATCAACAACATATCAGATTGAAGATTTCTCCTTACCGGGTACTTAGTCCATTTTTTTGGCTTTTTTGTCTACCTTTGCTCAATAGACTCTTCCTCTTCATAAAAGGTATGTCTGTCTATTTTCCTCCTTGATCTTCTCATTTTGATGGGGTTGCTTAATCTAGATGGACTTGAATGATTATCCATGAGTCTATGGCTAGATATTATCTGTTTCAATACAGATTTCTACTTTATCTTCCATTTTTATTTCCAAACTTTGGTTGTGCTCAGTGCCATCCCAGTTTTACATCTACCTGTTTTATGCATATATTATGTATTCTCTATGTAAATATCCTTTATATGAATATAAATCCTATTTTTTTTCGTACTGGAAAAAAAATGAATTATACGAAACTTGAAGAATATGAATTATTGAAACATTTAATTTACAAAGAAAAAAGAATCTTTCCATTTGACGACATTCGAATATAGTGTTAACTGAAATTTTGGAGACAAGAAATGGTCTTCACTCGAAGAAATTTAATTTTGGGAATTTAAATTAAAGAATTTTACTTCAAAGCAACAAATTAGATTACTAAATTTATAGTATGATGGATATCTGATTACTCATATCTGATTTAATCCAAAAACCCAAAGTTAAGATTCCATATTGAGTTGCTATATCTCTTTATTTCAAGAGATTAAGCAAGCTAAGGTTGGAATAATTACAGAACAAAGAAATGTAAATCAACTTCTACATCCATGTTAACATCAAATTTATTATGCATTGAAAGAAATCACCCTCATTTTTGTTAGAGCATAACAATGCGCAGCGGAATATAAAAGACACATACAGTATAAAAACATACACAAATGACACGTGATTTAACGTGGTTCACCCAACCAATCTGGGCTACGTCCACCAAACAGAGGCATCGGCAATCTTATTATCAAAATAGGAGATTACAAATAATTTATTTCCTCACACTCTCTACCTCCTCCAATATCTGTACGGGCATATATTTTATAGCTAAGAGAATCTAACTGACTCATAAATCCTATCACAACAAATATAGGATGCGTTAACTCTTTCCCAACAAAATAGAGCTAATATAGCAACAAATCCTATTGTTGTCAGACTTCCTTTTCAACATGTAGACCCACACTTTCCTAGAAAAATCATCAAGAAACGATACAAAATATGACAAACCACCATATGAGGTTGTAGGGGCTAGACCCCAAACATCTGAATGGATATAATCAAGGATGCCTTTACTAGCATGTTTGCATGTTTTAAACTTTTGCTTACTTTGTTTTCCAAACAGATAATGTTTACAGAAATCTAACTTTCTAGACTTTAGATTAGGAAGTAACTTACGATCAGACAAAATTTTTAGGCCTCTTTCGCTCATATGGCCCAACCTTTGATGCCATAAGTGAATAGAACTACTGTCATACTCAGACACCGTAGACACATGATCTGACCCTGTTCTTCCTTCTAACTGAAATAGATTTCCTACCTTCTTAGCTTTCATAACTAGTAAAATACCTTTGTAAATTTTCATTACTCCACCTTGAATTACAGTTTTAATATCCCATTTGTATCAGTGCTCCTAGTGAAATTAGATTTTTTCCTTTCCTTATATTCTGGTACAATGTTCTTACATCATTAAAATCTTGTTGTCCCATCAAACATTTGCAGTTGTAATACTCCCAATTCCAAAATATTACATGTGACATCATACCATGTACACGACTCCATCATTAATTGATTTATACGTCTTAAACCATTCTCCATGAATGCACATGTGGTTTGATGCACCAGAATCTAACAGCCAATGTTGATCATGATGTGACAAATTAACTGATAATACTTCATCACTCATACTTGAACCAGATGCCGAACCTGTATCTGTCGTGTTTGCTTCCTTCTTCTTTGTCGAAGAATCTTCTTTAGAATTTTGTTGTCGCTTCCAGCAGTCCTTCTTCAAATGCCTCGATTGGCCACAAAACCAACACTTTACCTTACTCTTCTTCCCTTTCGACTTTGAACGTGAGTCGCTCTGCCTACTGAAGCATCTTTCTTTAGAACGACCTCTGACCATCATTGCTTCTGATGTAGAGGTTTCTAAATTCATCCTTCTCCTTGTTTCTTCAGATAATAAAGATGCAACTACATCATCAAACTCAAGGGTTTCTGATGAACTAAGACTTATAGAAGTAACAATATGATCCTATGACTCGGGCAACGAGCACAATAAAGTAATAGCTTTATCTTCTGATGAAAATTTTACCTCTATACTTTCTAATTGCACCAGGAGAGTATTAAAAGCATTCAAATGATCAGTAATTGATGTACCTTCCTTCATTCACAAACTGTACAACTGTCGCTTCAGGAGAATCCTATTGGTTAAGGATTTTGTCATGTACAGCTTCTCAAGCTTCGTCCACAAACCAGCAGTTGTTTTCTCCGACACGATATTAAACAAAACATCATCTGCCAAACATAGCCAAATAGCACCCACTGCTCTTTCGTCCATCTCGTCCCACTCATCATCTGTTCATCTGCAAATAAGAGAAGAGTCCTGCAAAAAACCAGGAGGTTGCTCCATGTAGATTTCTTCTTACAAATCTTGGTGCAAGAAGGCACTCTTCACACCCATATGATAAACTAACTGGAATTGTGAGGTAGCAAGAGACAACACAAGACGTATAGAATTCATCTTGGAAAGAGGGGAAAATGTCTCATAGTAATCAACACCCTCAACCTATGAAAAACCCTTGGCCACTAGTTGTTCCTTATACTTGTCAACAGAACCATATGCAACATACTTGGTCCTATAGACCCATTTACAATGAACTGGTTTTTGTCCCTTGGGAAGAGGAACGAGATCCTATGTGTGATTCTTCATCAAAGAAGAATACTCCTCTTTCATGGCAGCTTCCCATTCAGGTATCCCAACAACATCAAAACATGTTGGGGATATCTAAAATGGAATGAATGAAAAGAGAAATACCAATTGTCTTAGGTTGAATATTGTTGGGGGCAGGAGAAAAATAACTGAAATCAGATACATCATAGGCATACCTTTAAGGTCGCTTCTTTTGGCAAAGGTTTCTCCTCTCTTGTTCTTGATAAAGATGTCCTTGTGTAGGTTTATCGACTGCAAGAAGTGGCTATTCTTCTCGTTATTTTTCATCTTCAAGAGGAGGATTCTCATAATCCCATTTATCATCAAGAATAAAACTATCAACATGACCTGTGCCATCATGGTAATCTATGGAGAGAGAGGGTTCTGATGATAATTTGAAGTTCTCATCAAAAGAAACAGCTCCGTGAAATGAAACATCCTTTGTAACCAGATCAAACAATCTATATGCTTTCATGTCTTCACATTAGACAGCAAAAATCAATGGTTGGCTCTTCTTCTCCATAGCTTCGCACTTCTCATTTGGAATCAATACCCACGTTGAACTGTTAAAGACTTTGAAAGTAGAGACATCAAGTTTGACATGACTCCAAGCTTCCTATGGAATCATATGTAACACTGCTTTATGAGGCATCTAATTCTGAATATAATCAACATAGTTCACTACTTTGGCCCAAAAGGAGGATGGCAGTTTGTTGGACTGAATCATGTAATTGGCCATTTATTTTAGTGTCTTGTTCTTCCTTTCAGCAATGGCATTTTGCTAGGGGGTGTAGGGATTAGAGTGCTTATGCAAGATGCCAATTTCTTTACAAAAAATATTGGATGCCTTACTGATATACTCCCCCCATTATCTGTGCGTATATTATTGATAGAAAGAGATGATTTCTTCTCAAAAAAAGATTTAAGAGTTTTGAAAGTGGCCAAGACTTGGCTTTTAAACTTAATAAAATATACCCAAGATTTGTGTGACAAAGCATTAATGAAGGTAAGTTCATTCTTAGCTCCTGAAAAAGAATGAGTTGGAAAGATCATAAGATCATTGTGCACCAACGCGAGAGGAATAGTAGCCTTCAATGCTTTCCATTTTGGAAAGGGATCTTGATGTTGTTTTCCAAGAACACATCTTAGACAAACTCCATCTATGCATGACTCCTTAGGAAGCCCAAGAACAAGATTTTGATAATTCATTTGTTGCAAATATCCGTAGTTAAGGTGTCCAAATATTTCATGCCAAAGCTTACTTAATGAATCAACATGTGCAATAAAAGAGTTACTAGAAGAAAGCTCAAAACCTGAAAATTTGTATAAGTGAGAGTTGTGATCTACCTGTCTATATGCAACAACAACTTTTAGATCTAGTAGTTCTCGAATCGCTACATCATTGGGAGAAAACTCAATTGTTTTCCCATCACTAGAATGGTAGATATGATAAATAGAAAGTAAATTTGTAGAGATGTCAAGAACAAGAAAAACAATCTTTATGAAACCATGATCTAACTACATTATGCCTAATCCATGAACATCAAGATATGAAGAGTCTCCCACTGCAATCTGGGAAACACTACAATCAGATGGAGATGGAAGCAACTTATTGGAATGAGTCATATGATAAGATGCACCTCAGTCAAATATCCAGTTGTCTGAAAATGCATGTAAAGGTTGAGGAGATAAAGCATGCCCTCTACCAAATCAGGAGGGTTTGGATACATAAATATTATGCTGCTTCATCACTTCATTCAACGCTTCAAGTTTCTTATAACACTTTTGTTCTCGATACCCTTCTCCTCCACAAAAGTTGTAGGTTTCATTTGACCACTTCTTCCATGGCTTGAAGGTAGACCTTTTGGACTTGGAAGAAGATGGAGAGGGCTTTGACTTTTGTTGCGATTTAGAAGGAGGCTTGCTACTTTGAGTAGAAGCCTTCTTCTTTTGAGGAGTAGATTTGGGTTCTACTTTGGATATATGTGCTACAAGATCTTGAGATGTAGATCTAGAAAGAGAATATAACTGTTGAAGCTTAGATTGTTCTCTTGTTAAGCGTTCACAAAATAACTCAAAAGAAGGCATTTTAAAATTATCAGCAAGTGCATCCATTGTAGAATAAAATGTAGAAGCAAATACCTGATACAAACCCTTCAACTTGGATAGGATTGGTAAAATTCACTCATTGTCTGATTTGGTGTCTCCACATCCTTTAAATTGTGCAACCAATGACCGAAATTTGACAAGATAGTCATCAATAGAGGCATGCTCATTAAGGATCAATGAATACAATTACATTTCCAATTGTAAGGCCTTGAACTCATTCACCTTGCCAAATAGAGAGGCCAACTTGTCCCAAAATTTCTTCGAAGTATCACATTTATTAAGATGAAATATCAAACTATCCGAAACAGGAAGCCCAATTAACCCCATGGCTTCATCAAGCTTGTTTTTGTAAGCAAACTTCTCCATTTCTTTATTGAAGGTGGGTTGATTTTCTGGTAAAGTTTGCCACAATCCCTTTGATTGCAGGAGTTGCTGCATTTTGATCTTCCAGGTATGATAATTGTGGGGAGTGAGGAGGTCAACGATCCTAAATTCGGCCATATTATCACATATAATAAAAAATCCCCCTTTAAATAAAAGGTCACAACAACAAAAATTTGCAAAAAAATCTTGAATTAAAAATACCTCTGGTGGAAAATCTGCAGATGATGTGTAGCTCTAATGACGAATTTTAAATGCATAGCGGAAATTTTCCAGCGTTGAAGAAACACATTACGCTACAGAAAAATAGAAAAATGAGGCAAAAAAACCAATATGGACGAATGTCAGACCTATGGCGCAATCCAAAAAAACTGCCCAATCCAGATTGAATATATTTATTGAACTATCTAAAGAGTGGGTTCCACAATCTCAATGATTTCAAATCTTAGAAATTGATTTGGCTCTGACAATCAGAAGGTTGAACGTGCCCCGCCAATTGAAAAACTAATGGAAACAAAGCAATCAAATACATCAACAAAGAAGATTGAGGTTTATGCTGTGATTTGAAATTATTCTCTCCAAGATTGATCCAATATGGGTCTAATATGTATGGATATAACTCCAAGAAAAAAATCAAGAATTCTTCAGTTCGACAATCGTTTTTGTTATCTCTTGTTATTATTGCGTACACACTTCTTTACTGCGCACAATGTGATGCAGGTGCATAGGCCAAGCACAATATTTGATGAAGCCTAGACAAGAGCTTACAAATGTGATGGGATGGTCACATAGTAATGCTGGGAAATTTTTTCAAATGTTTAGAAATTTTGAATATTTACATTAGGAAGTGAGTTTTGATTTTTAGAATAAGTTGGAGAAGTTATTTTCTATTGTAAATATAGTTTTAGTTTCTCTTATTTTGTGGAGAAGGGGAAACGATTCACCCTTTGTGACTCTTGGTTTTCATGATCGGTTTCTTTAGGGAAACAATAAGAAAATAATGTTTGGAGAGGAGAGAGGAGAAGAGGAGAAGCTCCCGAGTGAGGAGAAGAGAGAGGGAGAGAAGAGAGGAAATGTTGTTTCTCTGTGCAACTACAGTCCTGAGTTTGCATACCTGCTTGTACTTTCCAATCTGTGTGAAATGGAAGGTATTTATCTGTGAGAGTGGCATAAATGAACAAAATATTAGACTATAAGTTGTGTGGTTGTGAAATGGTGTATATTGAATAAAATTCCTATGACTAACCAATTTGATTTATGCTTGTGAACTCATGGTTTCTATTCTTGTGCATTTGTTCATTTAGATATTGGTCATTTGAGAACTTGTAGCTTGCTAGACCGATTTACATAATAATAAAAAATTAAACCCTATGGCTTCAATCATTGTTATGATCTATTTGTCTTTTTGGGCTCTTATTGTATCAGTCTTAAATTCTGTAGAGGGAATGCCTTGGTGTGTAATGGAAAAATGGTTCTCTGGTATTTACAACAATTTGAGTGTTGTTACAGACAAATTACCCTATTTAGAGTTCTCAAAAAAAGAAAAAGAACAAAAAATGACCCTCTTTGATTGTTTGTCGATAGGAAAAATTAGTATTGCAAACCTTGGTGAAGAAAGGCAAGTAAAATCATTCCCTGTGTCAAGGAGCAAGTTAGGGACGTTGGAAGTTGGTAGAGGCATTTTATCTTCCCCGAAATTGAGATACATAATTTTAATAGGCACTCTGAAATCATTTCATAGTGATGGAACAATAAATTGGAAAACAACAACTACGAAATCATTTTGTAGCTACTGATAAAAATATTTAAATTTTGAAAAAATGCATGTCGATATGAAATACCCATGGTTACAAATCTTTTCATATTGTTATAAAATATCCATGATTACTAATCTTGTCATATTGTTATAAAATATTTTTTTTGTGAAATGAGTTATGGTTTTTGGGCATGCGGTATTGACAAGACATGGTATTGGCCCATAGTATTGTAAAAAAACCTATTCACATGTTAATAAAAAAATCATTACTTTAACTTTTTATTATTAATTGAACCAACATTTAAATGTTTATTATTTATTATTTTCTAATTAAACCTTCATTTAGAATTGTCTACACACTTACATTACACCTACATATCTACTCTATACTGGCCATCTACTCTATATTGAGTTGTAGAGTGCCTCTAGACACAACCACCAATTTAGAAATCTTCTATTTGAAAAACACAATATAACCTATTCTACATTGCAACTACATTAGTCACTAATAAAGAACCAATTAACATCAATTTGGAATGCATGTTTTCTTAAGTAATTCTCTCTTTCTACCAATGACCCTATCACAAGCATGTTGAAAATGTCAAATGAATATCTTCATCCTACATAGAAACTACAACTTCCCATCAAATAGGTGTTTTGGAGTCCTATTACTAAGATTGAGCTTAGTTTGTATGTAAGGAAGGAATAAACCCTGTCCAATTATTCCATAGATGGAGAGAAAGAGCTTTGACATATCTTAGACTAATGTATGACAATAAAAATAAAAATAAATAAAGTAGTTAAGTATGTTTAAATAAAGTATGAGAAATTATAATGCTATTGGAATGTTAACTGATTGAGCATTTGTTGATTATGTGGTTTGACTAGTTCATCAGCTGCAAATAAGTCATTGAAGCATGGAATGGAAATAATTGAGTTTATTTTGGAAAAGAAAAGAGTCTATTCTTGATATGAAAAAATACAGCATGGAAAGTGTTGAGCTCATTTTGGGAAAGGAAAGAGTCTATTCTTGATATGAAAAATACAGCGTGGAAAGTATTGAGCTCATTTTGGAAGATGAAAGTGACTATTCTTGATATGAAAAAACACACCATGGAAAGTATTGAGCTCATTTTGGAAAAGGAAAGAGTCTATTCTTGATATGAAAAAATACAACATGGAAAGTATTGAGCTCATTTTGGAAAATGAAAGAGTCTATTCTTGATATGAAAAAACACACCATGGAAAATATTGAGCTCATTTTGGAAAATGAAAGAGTCTATTCTTGATATGAAAAAACACACCATGAAAAGTATTGAGCTCATTTTGGAAAAGAAAGAAAACAATGTATTCTTGATATGAAAAGATACAGCATGGAAAGTATTGACCTCATTTTCGAAAAGGAAAGAGTCTATTCTTGATGTGAACATAACAATCCTAGTTTAACATGAATCAATAAAATTGAAGCTCTATGTGTATGTCATAAAACCCGCCAATGTTAAATATTTGTCTATGCAAATTGAAAAAAAGAAGTGATAAATTTCACTTGAAATAATTCCACTGCTAAGAAATTAGCCCATTAGTTTCTTGCGGCTTGGTGATACATACCTAGAATGTTTAATAGTGCATCCGAATTTTCTGCGTAGGCTTTGGGTACCTTGGGTTGATCATAGAAGAGATTATTGAGAACCAACGACTAGGATTTTGAGCATAGATTCTTCAACTCAACATGATCAATGTTGGATCCTGCTACCAAACCAACATCCACATCTACCAAAATAGTTTCCCATCAATCCCTTGCTATACATCATTAAAAGTGTGGGATAGGTTTTGTCAAACTTACATTGATTTTCCACCACATAGTTCCACTGATAAGAAATTCTCTTTGAGGCCCTTTTGGAAGCTATTGAGGTGATTACTATAAGGCGATAGTTTTTCATGACCATGTCGCACTCAGTGGGTCGATCACTGCCATATTGGGGCATGACAGACACTAGGTACTAGTGCTTCATCAAATCATCTTCGGTGAAGACTTTGGTCAAACCTTTGGTAGCTTTAACAAAGTCCTCAATGAGTATGGTGATGATTTTAGAGGGATTAGATGTCAGAAATGCCTGAATATCCTTCAATGTATTCACAACTGGCATCTGTAATAGAACGATATTCCAAATAAACAAAAATATTTAAATATTGGTCTAGTTAAACTTAAATAGGGTTAACAAAATCTATAATCAGTTGTAATCTATCAATGTATTTAATGCTTCAAATGTCTAGGTTCAAATCTCTTAAATGAAATAGACCTCAATATGAGTCGAATTGGTTTAAGTTTACATCCAAGGTTTTAGTTTCACTGATTAAAATTAATACTATTAAACATTTGGGTAAATTTAGATATCATGAATAATGTGACCTTGGAGGTATGGTGCATTGATTTATAGTGGAAAATAATACCCTAACAACCCAAATAACACTTGGAATGTGGAAAATTATGGCTGAATGTATTTAATTTAAACAATCTTTTTTTTTTTTTTTTTTTTTTTTTTTTTTTACAGTAGCTAATCAAGGGACTTGAGATTTTAACCTACAAAAATTGTGAAATTGTAGCAATTGCCTCCAAAAGAATGATAGAGCCAAACATCATTTTCGTAATCATCCATGTCCCACATTAGCCCTCTAGCACCATTCTACAAATTTTTCCCAAACTAAATACCCTAATTTCTTGAAGTCCTGACTAAATTCCCAACTATTCAAATGCCCTAATTGCCGTGAAAATTTTTATAAGCCATGCATACATTGAATTGATCTATAATGCTAACTTCTTGCTTATTGTAAGTGAATCTTTGGACAACCTTCTATGATTCTTCTCTGATGTTTTCATAAGAATTGTGGGTCATTAGGCATGAGTATTTATTGAAAGGTAGGCTGCCCACCTAAACAAAAATAAAAGGAAATGTCAATGATTTGCAGAGAAATTAAATGAAAATCATTCAGAATCTTTCAAAGTTGAGAATGATGCCTTTAAAGTTGGATTTGTAGTATTAGTCTCGGTGCATCTGTAACTCGAGTCGCCCACTGAACTACGCAATATGCATTGAAGACCCACGACAAATTCACTATCCTTTGTACAAATATCATGGACTTGTTGGGAAAAAAAAAGGAGAATGGATTAGATTACCCTCTGATTGTCCTGATTGATTCTAAGATTATTATAGTCAAAATATCAGATGTGGACAATGTGATTTGATCTCACGACTTGAAAACTCCAATTGGAACAAGTTGCTCCTGCACCCCTTGTAGGCAAGAGCACAATTCCATCCATGAACAAGAGGATGCATCACATATGCACATGTACTTCTGGAAATCCTAATACCAGTCCTTAGCATGCTTAATCTAGAGCAGGGAGACGACGGAATCAAACCTTTAGTGAAGAGAACATTTTCAATATTCCTCACCCTTGGGCTCACACTAGTGTTTCATTGCAACTGCAAGTTGAATTGAGATTGTGAACACATCCTGCGACCCAAACTCGAGACAACCGACGAAATAGAAGACTGAACTTAGGGATTAGAGATGAAATCCAAGAGTTGCAAGATCCCGCCATGTCGTAAAAATTGATATGACAAAGGAGGAAAAAAATCAACTGCTCTGATTGGCCAAATCTATCCAATCAAAGAATGTAGAGGAACACCTTTAGTGTAAATATATTTTTAGAATGTGGTATGTATATTGTAATTGTTTTGAAATGAGATTTTATTTAATTTATTACTTTAATGTAATTTTTAATATAATTTTCAAATAGACATACATTAAATTAAATAATTAAAACTATTGTAACTTTTCAAAATGTTATATTTTAATTTTATAATTAATAAAAAAATAATATAATTAACATATTCTAATTTTATATTTAATTAAAAAATATTAATGAAAAAGGAAAAATATAATATAAATGAAAGAAGTTGATATCACTAAATTTCATGTGGTTTGAATATCTATTTTCAAAAACTTAAAATAAATTATCCCCTATCCACTCATGTAATCTCTATGCAAACTTCCCGAATGCAATGATAGACAAGTTGTCTCTAATAATATCAGCAGAGATCAAAGGACAAAAGAGGTCTGAGAGGAAAAGTCCCACAAAACTAAGAGTCCAACAAATCATTGTCTTTATATAAGATAACGTGAATGGTAAGTGAAATAGCATCCCCGATATATGCCTAAGACAATAGTGACCTGCAAGATGAGACAATAGTAGCCTGCAAGATGGAGTCAATTTTGCAGGTATTAGATAATATTGTCTTAAATTGATATGGTTTCGTCTTAATTGTTAATTGTCTTAAATGGCTTTCATTGACATTGTCTTAACTTGCCATTGTCTGAAACATAAAGTTTTGTTTTAAAATATATATTGTCTCAAACTATTTTTGTCTTAAATATAAAGTTTTGTATTAAAATATTTTCCTTTCAAACAATTTTTGTTTAAATATAATGTTTTGTCTTTATTTTTATCTTAAACATAAAATTTTTATCTCAAAATACTTTTGTGTCAAAATATTTTTTATTTAAATATAATATTTTGTCTTAAAATATTTTCCATTCGATATTAAATTTGAATATAAAATAACTAAAATAAAGAGTAAATTCTTTAGCAATTAGTAGTGTTTACTAAAAATTTTCCATTATAATATTCATAGTGTTTAGTAAAATTTTGCCCATTATAATATTCAGTTTCGGATTAAAAAGTATTTTGCATTTTTATGTGAAAAGAATAATTCACTTAGAGCCATCTATATTTATGTGAAAAGAATAATTGACTTATCACAATTCTTTGTTGAGCTCCAGCATCACAGATTTGGGGAAGACATACCCTTCTTGCAGGCGGCCTGTGTAATCGTAATTCTGATTCGGAAACTGCTATGGAAGGAGAACCTGATCAGTATGCCATGCCAAGCATTTATGGACCTGATGAGTTAGAGGTACCCTAGTCGAAGGGGGACGGTGGAGCATGAGCCTAGGGAAGCAACAAGAACTAGGTAGATTTGGGTAGATCGATATCCATGGTCACTGGGTAGATCGATAGTGCCACTATGTCTACAGTAAGAATTGGGTAGATCGATATCCATGGTCACTCGGTAGATCGACACCGCCACTACGTTCACGGTAAGAACTTGGTAGATCGATATCCATGGTCACTGGGTAGATTGACACCAAAGGGGATCACACCCCTCGATCTATATGTAGACCCGAAGAGCGCCACTATGTCTACAGTAAGAATTGGGTAGATCGATATCCATGGTCACTCGGTAGATTGACACCGCCACTACGTTCACGGTAAGAACTTGGTAGATCGATATCCATGGTCACTGGGTAGATTGACACCAAAGGGGATCACACCCCTCGGTCTATATGTAGACCCGAAGAGCTTTCAAGAATTGACGCTGTGACCTCTTGATTAGAGGGGCACTGATTTGACTGGTTGAGCTAGCTCTTGGGGCTTCCAAAATCAAGTCTTATTTTAGAGTTTACATCATTTTCTTTCAATTCGCCTAGAAGCTCCTATTCAGCAAATAATCACTTTTATTTTACTATGTTTGCTTGTGCGAGTACATTTATCGTAAGGGAGATGGAGATCCATTGGTATTAGTATAGTCTAACTAAGTTTGATTTGAGTTAATTTGTGTAATTGAGTTAAGAGGCTTAGTTTAGTACGAGGAGATGTGTAAGTTTGTTTGTTTTTCTATGTGTTTTTTTTTAAATAAAAAATAAAATATAAAAATTATGTTCTAACTAGAAAAATAATGTCAGCGATAATTGAAAAAAATGAATATGTCCTAAAGTAATTATAAGTAAAAAAAAAAAAAAATGTGTGAAACATATGCTTAAATCTTATACTTTTTAAAAATATTTTTCATAAGAAATTTAAATAAACCATTTGAAGATTTATGTTAACTAATTTATGTAGATATCAACTTCATATATATCTATATATCTATATATAGATATTTGTACTTTGAAAAAAAATTACACTTGAAATTTTGATCCTCTTAGTTAATATGAGATCTGTATTTAAAGTAGATCTATATTGGTTTTAATGAATTATAAAATTACCATTAATATACTTATATATACATTATTTTCCACTCATAAACCTATAAAAGTGCAATATAACAAGATTAACATATTCAATACGAGGAGATGTGTAAGTTTGTCTGTTTTTCTGCGTGTTTTTTTTTTAAATATAAAAATTATGTTCTAACTAGAAAATAATATCAGCTATAATTGAAAAAAAATGAATATGTTCTAAAGTAATTGTAAGCAAAAAAAATGTGTGAACCATATGCTTAAATCTTATACTTTTTAAAAATAATTTTCAATAAGAAATTTAAATAAACCATTTGAAGATTTATGTTAACTAATTTATGTAGATATCAACTTCATATATATATATATATTAAGTTTTTTATGTTAAATTTTTTTTTTGCTTATATTATATTTATTTAGCATTCAAAAATACAATTTAAACAATGAAAAATAATACATTGATTTTGTACTTTAAAAAAAAAATTACACTTGTAATTTTGATTCTCTTAGTTAATGTTAGATATGTACTTAAAGTAAGTCTATATTGATTTTAATGAATTATAAAATTACCATTAATATATTTATATATACATTATTTTCCACTCATAAACCTATAAAAGTGCAATATAACAAGATTAACGTATTTAATAATGGATGGTTAAGGTGTATGATGATATAATATTACATAGAAAATAAAAGATATGCCAAAAGCATCCATATATAAAGCACTATCAAGATGAGAAATAAAGTTCTGAATATCTCGTCATTTATGATGAATTTTTTTAAAGATTGATATCAAGATGGGAAATGAAGTTCTTTTAAAGATTGATATGAAGATGGGAAATAAAGTTCAGAATAACTCATCATCTATAATGAACTTTTAATGATATAATTTACGATTAAAATGTATGATAATAATATGAAAATAAATAAAGTTCAGAATAACTCATCATCTATAATGAACTTTTAATGATTTATGGTTAAAACGTACGATGATAATATGAAAATAAAGCATATACCAAAAACAGCAATATATGAAGCACTATGGCAAGTAAAGTTCAGAACCAAAAAATTTAACGATTGATAATTAAAATGTACACTGATATATAGTATCTCATGGAAAATAAAGGATATGCCATATGAAGCACTTTTCTGACGGGAAATAATGTTCCGAACAAATCATTATTTATGATGTAAAAAATTTAGCCATGATTAAAATGTACGATCATAATATTGTTGGGAAAATATCTCATTTCATTCTTTTTCATGGTACCGTGATGTATGTGACTATCAGGATTTCTTTATTAGTCGAGGGAAGGTGCAATACGATTCGAGGGTCTGGGCAGTACGGGGTAAGTACGGGGAAGGTTCAGTACGAGGGAAGGGAAGGTGCAGTACGATTCGAGGGAATTTTTTTATTAAAAATTATAAAAATGTAACGACTTATGATAATATCTCATTCCATCCTTCTTCATGGTATTTTAATATATTATAAAGTTTAAATTTCAATCTTTTATTAAAAAATATAAAAATGTAACCACTATCATTAAAATGCAGGATGGCAACATTGTTATGGTGAAAAATTATAAAAAAAATAATTATTTATTATTAAAATTAAAATTTATGTTGAATATTGTTATGTTGATAGATGTATTTATTTTAATATTAAGATTTTTAAAATTTAATTTATTTATATGAAAAAATTTAATTAGATTATAAAAAATTTATTTCTATTGTAATGTAAAAAAAAAAATTATTTATAATTTTATAATATCAAAAATATTCATAGTTTTATAATATCAATAGCTCATATTGATTTCAAAATTAGTTACGAGCTTCTTAAAAAAGCTATGTGAAATTTTTAATTAAAATCTATTTGTGATAGCAATTGTGAATGAAGTTCGACAAAAGTTTCCACTCCCTACTTATAATCTATAGACTATGTTTAACATCTTATTTATAATCTATATATACTGAGTTGGACATTAGTTAGAGGAGAACACAGGAATACCCAAAACAGGTATAAAAGGCCCTTACTCATTGCAACATCAAACAACTTAGAGTCCACCTCACTGCAGCCTGCTCAATTAGTTATTAACGAGTCAACACCAAGGAGTAGTTTCGAGACCCATTCAATCTCAAACGGTTTCTAAGACTAGGAGGAAGAAAGGAACATCTTTAGCCATTAGAAGAGATGGTTAACCTGGGCAATTGTGCTTTGCCAAGGACCAAAGGAAGAAAGGGGTTGATGCCTAAAGAAAGAAGAGAGAACATGTGTCTTTATGACCAAAAGCCGATCTAGAAATTCGAATTTGATGTCTAAATTTTGTTTAGGATTCATCACTGGATGTGAATAAATTTACTTTAATATTTTATAATAGAACAACATTGTATAAATATTGATATTAGCCATAAATTTTAATGCAAGCCATTTATTTTCATTTCATTAGATAACTCAAAAAATGATTTGTATGGGTGATGATTAATTGTCTATATAGTATTCATTGCTATAGATAAATTTCAACTTATTTTATTGCATTATGTCTTTTATGCTTGGTTTAAAGATCAATTATCTTGAATAATGTTTTCAAGAAATTTATTTATTATTCTTATTTTTGTATGGTGGTTTAAATTGATAAAAGTGTTTTAATTTAAGTTTTGTAACTCTAATTTTGATTTTACATATATATATATATATATATATATATATTTGGGTTGGAATTTCGGTAAGTTATTATATACTTTGATTCTTTGGAGTAGTGGGTAGATGTTGTTCGTGGATGTAGCTAGTACTAAATTAGTAGAGTGAACTACTTAAAAAAAACTAGTGCAAGTGGATTTAGTT
Organism: Pinus taeda; assembly: GCA_000404065.3. Classification (NCBI taxonomy): domain Eukaryota; kingdom Viridiplantae; phylum Streptophyta; class Pinopsida; order Pinales; family Pinaceae; genus Pinus; species Pinus taeda. The sequence continues at coordinate 102,199 of APFE030850936.1, read as the reverse complement.
TTTATATATTATGAGCGACGAGGGTTAGCTCATAATGGGCGTCCCCCTCAAGTCATTCAATTATTTTTTGGTCATTTTTTGAGGAAAGGGGTTTATTTAACTACAAAATATCTGGTTAGATAATTCTAATACAAAAACTTGCTTGCATCTCTATATGAAAAAATAGATTAAATAATACTACATTGATGTCTTTAACTTCTTTCAAATAATTCTAATACAGAAATTTGCTTGCATCTCTATATGAAAAAAACAGATTAAATCATACTGCATCAATGTCTTTAACTTCTTTCAAAATAACCTTATGGTTGAATTTTAGAAAATGCACCATGAACAAGAAGCCATTACTTATGATTAGATTTATTCAAAGTTTTTTTTAACAAATACCCAAAGGAACTCAAGAGAACACGGAATAATGAAAAGATTAAATTTTAAGTTTATATGCCGCATTTTCAATTCATTGATCAACTTCAACATGGGAATGGCCACCAAAATGTGATATACATAAACTTGTTTCATCCTTTTGAAAGTTTCAATAAGTTTGATGCCTTGTTTCCAATCCGTAACAAAGTATGACTATAATATCCAATCAAAAAAGTAATAAGAAATATCTAAATCCCAACAATAGCATGTTGAGTTATTCCAACTTTTCACCATCCAAACCATGCACCTTTCTCGAGGTCAAAAGTTATAAAGTGAGTATAAAATTACTATAAACAAATCAATAATGATACAACCAAGAAAACTTTACAAATTAACTACAAGATAGTAAAAAATGAAAAGAAAAAACCATGTCGAATATTTTTAAAACTCCGCATTGTTTATATTTTTGACAAAATCTTCAAAAAAAATCATAATCACCTTTTTTTGGTTTTTATGTGTCATTTTTAATAATGCATAAAAAGTTGGCTAGTGTTATAATAACTTCAAGTTGTATGAAAAGATGATCTATCAAATCATACTTGTTGTAACATCCCTGGTGAAAATTCCATGTAAAAATATATAAGACCATGGTTGATGGGACATGTGTTCCAAGTTGAATGTTGGGCACGACATCCTCACATGGGTGTTCATTTGGTTATTTATTGCTAAGGAAATTGGCAAAGGCAATACTTAAGACTTTGAAAGGCATGAGGCATTTATTAACATTTTATTTATGAAAATAATGGAAAATTGGAGAAAAGGAAGGTGAAAAATCACAGGTTGTACGTGAGGAGGAAATTAAAGGAAAATAATGGAAAATGAAGAAAATAAAGTCCTCGTTGATAAAAAGGCTTATGAGGATCAGTGGGCATGCTAGATCAATTCAATTTCTAGGCATTGGTTTGGCGACTAGCCCTGAAAAAGTGGCTTTTGTAGTCTCTAGCACAAAACTGGCTGAAAAATACTACAATCTCTCCCCTGTAGGCATTGTGGGAGTGACTATAGGGTTCCAATCACATGCATGCCTTTTCATGGGAGCGACTGGGGGGTTTAACTAATTGAAATACTAGGTTGTAGTGGATTAGCTCCTAGGGGTCCTGAAGCACTTGAGGGAGGTCTGTAAGCTGTTGTTTTGTCAACTCCATTTCCTTAAATTTACCTAGGAGGTTGAGTCTTATCATAGTGACCCTCAGTTCATCTTTACCTAGGGAAAGCCGGTGAAAGCACGTTTTCGGGTCGTCAACTTCTGGAGTAGTTTTGACCCCATAAACGATTTTTTATTTTTTATTTTTTTTTAAGATTTGCGGCAAGCCCATTACCATAAGCTTGTGCCTGCGATGAAACCTGTAGTACTCAGAAAGACCTTCCAACAAGGTATCATATGCGCAAAATGGAGATAATATGACCAAGTTACGACCCTGGGAAATTCACTACCGCACTAACCCCAATGTGGCTCACAAACTCTTGGTGTTACATCTCATGGGGTTAGGGTTTTGGTTGTTTAGGGTTTTCACATGTTTTCCAATAATAAATAGACCCTTGAGCCTCATTGTAACACAGTTCAAAGGCATGTATCCACCACATCTCTTCTTAGAGATAAGCTACCATCGCCCGAGCTATCTTATTTCCATTTTGTTTGTAAGCATAGTTCAATATTTTTTTATTAATGAAATGAAGTGTTTTTATGATGCATCTCTATGTTTATGATTAGATCTGTAAGTTGTTGAATTCATGTTTAAGTTCGGATCAGTGGTATCAGAGTGGTCTTCTCTTTCTATGTTTTTCTTTACATGTCCCCAACGAGGTCGAGGTATAAGGAGTTAGGGCTTGATCTGGTTGAATCATTACAAGATCAACCTCACAAAACATGACGACCTCCCATGGCAGAGGAAAAGAAAGATGAGGGGGCAGAAGATCCTTTCGAAATGTTTCTCGAGGAAGCCCTCAAGCGACAGAGGGACGTGATGATGGATAACTTTGCCCAGATCCTTTGACGGTTACCCACAGGCGATGCATATTCATCCAACTGCCACTCTGGAGGTGCCACTCCTTTTAAGGTACAAATTAACTTCAATATTCTCATATTCTAAGGCCTGATAGATGCAAACATCATAGATAAATGGTTAAATCTGCTGGAAGGATATTTTTCAGTTCATGACTTTTCCAATGGAGAAAATATTACTTTTTCACTTCTCAAAGCTACTCCACACATCAAGGACTGGTGGGAAACCTACTATGAACAAAAGGACGAGAATGAACCCTCGTTGTTTTCAGCTGGATCCACATGGAATTCTTTCTGAGACGCCATCAAGGAACAATATTACCCTGTTGGGAGCTATGAAGACAAATACATAAAGTGGACCATGCCATGACAGTGAAGGGACCAAGATGTGCCAGAGTTCACAAATATTTTCCATACCCTTCATACGAAGCTGGGTATCAAGGATACTGAGTGGAATTTGGTGCTCAAGTATCGCGGTTGTCTACGAAAGTACATCCAGGATGAGATGGAGTTACTGGACGTTTCTGTTAGAAAATTATATATTACAAAGCAATGGAACACATAAAATATATTGCAGAAATATAAACACATAAAACACATAAAAAAAGAGAGACACAGATATATGTGGTTCACCCAATTTGGGCTACATCGATGGAGAAACATCTAGTCCTTCCTTTTATATTATCCAACAAACTAAAGACCCCCCCTGGAACCCCCTTGCAACGCAAATATTACAGGCGGCGTTGCCACCACATTACAAACTAGGGTCCAATGCAGTGACACCTCTGAATAAAGAAGATAATCAGGCTCCACACCTAACAATTTCCCACTTGGAGGCCGATTATAACAACTCCACCGCTGCTTCATTTGCTGGACAATGACTCCACTTTGGACCTGGTTGTTTCTCATCTTCATCATCATACTTGAAGACCAATTGAAACTGAGAAAACTCACAGTTTCTCCCTGGTTAAAAATTTTGTTAACATATCTGCAGGATTTTGGCTACTGTGTATCTTTTCTAGCTTCAACTATCCATCTTCCAACACTGACCGTATGAAAGGATACTTGAGATATATATGTTTTGTCTTGGAATGAAATGCAGAGTTCTTTACAAGATGTATGGCACTCTGGCTATCATTGTATAACTTGCCCAACTCCTGCTTCTTACCCAATTCATCCAGAAACCTTTGTAACCAAATCATTTCTTTACTAGCCTTTGTAGCAGCAACATACTCCGCTTCCATTGTTGAGAGTGCAACAACAATTTTCAGTTTTGAAACCTAACTGACAGTTGTTCCACCTACAATAAACACATACCATGTTGTGCTCCTCCTATGATCTCTATCAACCGCCATATCTACATCAACATATCCCTGTAGAGCAATGTTTGAACAACCAAAGCATAATGCCTGATTTGTGGTACCTCTCAAATACCTGAGAATCCACTTCACCGCCATCCAATGTTCTTTTCCTGGATTTTTCATGTACCTGCTTACAACTCCCACTACATGTGCAATATCAGGCCTTGTGTAGACCATTGCATACATTAAGCTTCCAACTGTTGATGCATATGGAACTTTAGACATATAAACCATTTCTTCCTGAGTCTTGGGACACACCTCCTTACTTAGTTTGAAATGGCTAACCAAAGGTGTACTAACTGGTTTTTCATTCTGCATATTAAATCTTTTCAACACCTATTCTATGTACTCACTCTGAGACAATATTAATTTTTTATTCTTCCCGTCTCTAGTTATTCTCATACCAAGGATTTATTTTGCAGTACCCAAATCCTTCATTGCAAATGAGTTCGCTAGTTTTCTTTCGATCACATTTATTTCCTGCATGTTAGAACCTGCAACAAGTATGTCATCTACATACAATAACAATATAATATAACTGCCATCATTTTACCTTTTGAAATAAACACAATGATCAAAGTGACATCTAGTATAATCTTCTTCAGACATAAACCTGACAAATTTTAGATACCACTACCTTAGAGCCCGTTTTAAGCCATACAAGCTCTTCTTCAACCTGCACACTAGTTTCTCCTTCCCTTTTACCTCATATCCTTGTGGCTATTGCATATATATCTCTTCCTCCAAATCCCCATGGAGAAAAGGTTGTCTTTACATCTAACTACTCAAGATGCAAACCTTTAGCTGCTACTAGACTTAAAATAGTTCTGATTGAAGTCATTTTGACAACAGGAGAAAATATCTCATCAAAGTCTATACCCTTTTCTATGCAAATCCCTTCACCATAAGTCTAGCTTTGTACATTTTTCTACCTCCATCTTCTTCCTTCAACCTGTAAACCCATTTATTCTGCAAAGTTGTTTTACCTACAGGAAACCTAACTAAGTCCCAAGTCTAGTTATGTGCTAAGGAGTCCATTTCTTCTTTCATGGCTTGCTCCCACTTCTTCCTGGTTTCTACCTACACTGCTTCTTCATAACATTATGGTTCACCATAATCAGTCATCAATACATAATATAATGAAGGAGAGTATCGTTCAGGGTGTCTACTTATGCTGGTAGATATTCTAACACCACTTTCAGGTGTTTGAGGTGCTTCTTCTTGTTGTTTTTCTGGTTGTTGATCATTATGATTTTCAGGCACCTTCAATTTTTCTATGATCTCATCAAGCACTGTGTATTCTCTGTTTTCTTTTTCTTGTTTCTTTTCCTGCATATGATCCTTATACAAAACCTTTTCATTGAATATGACATCTCTGCTCCTAATAATTTTGTGTTTTTCATAATCATAAAAGCGATAACCAAGATCATTAACACCATATCCAATAAAGGTACATTTCTTTGATTTTGCCTCAAACTTTGTTCTATTTTCTTTATTAATGTGGACATGGCTTCACAACCAAAAGTCTTTAAAAATTAGTATTTTACCTTTTTACCTGTCCATGCCTCCTCTGGAATACCACTATCTAAGGAACTTGAAGGCCCTCTATTTATTAGATAAATAACAGTATCTACAACATCTACCCAAAATTGTAAAGGCAACCTTGCATGCAGTCTCATGCACCTTGCATGCTCCATGATTGTCCTGTTCATCCTTTCTGACACACCATTTTCTTGTGGTGTTCCTGGAACTATCTTCTCTCTGCGAATTCCATTCTCTGAATAATACCTATGAAACTCTTTGCTGCAATATTCACCTCCATTATCTGATCTGAGACACTTCAACCTTTTTCCTGCGTCATTTTCAACCAAATCTTTCCATTTCTTGAAAGTATCAAATACATTAGATTTATTTCAAATACAAATAAATCTAGGTTTTTCTAGTTGCATCATCAATAAAAGTAACATAATAATGAGAACCACCGAGAGATGATCCCTGAGAAGGTACCCATACATCTGTATGCACAAGCTCTAATTTTTCGCTCTTCTTTTCTTTCCCACCTCTGAGGAATCTGACTCTCTTCTGTTTTCCATAAACACAATTCTCATAGAATTTTAAATGAACATGCTTCAAACCTAGCAACAAATTTCTTGAGTGAAGAATTTGCATCCCCTTCTCACTCATGTGCGCAAGACCATGATGCCACAATGTCGTATCTTCACCTATAGAGGTTAAAGCATTAACAAAATTAGAAATACCATTGCATAAATACAATGTACCAACCTTTTCTCCTTTTTCTATTACCAAGGCTCTTTTAGTGACCTTCTAGGTTTTACTTGTAAAAGTAGTCACACAACCTTCAATTCCCAACTACCCTGTTGAAATAAGATTTTTCTTCAGATCTGGAACATGCCTTACCTCCTTCAATAGCCATTGATTTCCATTATGTTGTTTTATGAAAATTGTACCCATTCCAATTATTTTACAGGGTTTATTATCACCCAATCTAACTTGTCCAAAATCTCCTTCAACATAATCATGATAATGTTTCCTATCAGGTGTGGCATAGAATGGGGCCCCTAAATCTACCACCCAGGAATCAATTATATTTTCTAATGAATGAATTAAACCATCTTGCAACACATCACCTGTCACATTCGCTTCATGATTGTTTTCGTGTTGCACATCTCCTTCTTTCCCCTTCCGAGACTTGCAGTCTTTCTTCAGGTGTCCTTTCTTCCCACATTTCCAGCACACTATCCCTGATCTGGACTTGGATTTTCCTATCCTTGACTTACTGTGATATCCTGGGCTCTTTCCTCTTTCAATTTTTTTTCCCCAAGTCTCTGTAGTCAAAGCATTACCTGATGTCTCACCGAAGCTTTTCCGTCGCATTTCCTCGCTAAGGATTGCACCAACAACATCATCAAACTTTAAAGTGCTAGATCTAAAGAAAAAGTTACTAATGTCCATAACTAAACCATTCTAACTTTCTGGTAATGAGCATAGAAATAATAGAGCCCTAACTTCATCATCAAAAGTTACCCCTACAGAACTTAATTGATTGGTAACTGTATTAAATTCATTTAAATGATCAGCAACAGATCCACCTTCTGACATCTTCATATTAAATAAATGCTTCATAAGAAATACCTTATTTGAGGCCAAGGGTTTTTCATATAGTTTGGCCAAAGCCTTCATTAAACCCTCTATTGTCGTTTCCTTTGAAATATTAAATGCTACCGACGCTGTTAGGTATAACCATATTGTTCCAAGTGCCTTTCTGTCCAGAATATCCCATTATGTGTCTATCATACTCGTTGACTTCTTTATCTTTCTGCTCAATGGTAGGTACAGATCTTTCTGATACAGATAATCTTCCATCTGCATCTTCCATAGTTGGTAGTTTTGTCTCTTAAAATTTTCAACCCTAAACCTACCATATTCCGCCATTTCTCCCACTTGAACCAGGAACCCTTCTCTCCTGCAAATTTATCAACCAAATAGACCTTCGACTTTGATAACTGCTGTTAGAAAATTATGCATTACAGAGCAATGGAACACATAAAATATATTGCAGAAATATAACCACATAAAACACATAAAGCAAGAAAGGCACAGATATACATGGTTCACCCAATTTGGGCTACGTCCATGGAGAAACAGCCTGTGCTTCCTTTTATATTATCCAAAAAATTGAAGAGATACAAGCTACAGGAGATCCACTGTAATTCCCTCTTCGCTCTCACACAATATCCTCTATCTTTCTCACTCAGAATATGGATCTACATAGACGCAATACAATTCCCTCATATATAGCAAGGGGTTGCCTTTTAGGGCAAAAAACCCTAAATTAAACATAACTTCTACCGTCAGATCATCACCTAATGAACGACCCAGATTGACTATGAAATTACCCTTGCAGCGCAAATATTATAGATGGCATTTCCGCTACATTACAAACTGGGGTCCAATGTGGTGATACCTTTGAATAAATAAGATAATGAGGCACCACACCCAACAATTTCATCACTTTGTATGACTATCGGTACACTATCAAGATTGAGTAGAAGTTTAAACAGAAGAAGCAGGACTTTGGATCTGCAAATCCAAATCAAGGAAAAGGCACCCCCAAACCACATAACAAAGAACCAAGCCAAGGCGGGGCTACCCAGGACAACCCGCCAAAGCCGCAAGAAAAGAAAAAGACCACAAAAACTAAGAAGGACACAGGAAAATGGTGTGAGTTCCATAAGAGCCCCACTCACCATATAAGAGAGTGTCAGACCAAGTAGTCACAGGTGGCCGAGCTGAAGGCTTTTGAACCAGACGCAGGTTCCGACTCTAAATTAGAACACGATAAGGGAACTAACAAAGAAAAGCATATCATTGATGCAAAGCCTAGTGCCACTATGGCCACCACCAAGATATAGAAGATTGATCCTGAAGATCCAGAGGAGGGGGAACACCACTTCCACTCATAGATGTGGGTGAAGGGTTCTCCGTTGCAGTTCATTTTCGACAGTGGAGCCAAAAGAGCCTCATTTCAGCAGATGTCATGAAGTGGCTAGGCCTAAAGACTACATCACATCCACAACCATACACCATCGGGTGGCATCACCAAGGATGAGATCTTCGTGTTAGCCAGCAAGGCTACCTTCCCTACAACATCGAGCCCTTCATGGATGAGGTAATGTGTGACATTGCTCCTCTTGAAGTTTGTGATGTATTGTTAGGAAAACCATACTTGTGGAAATGACATGTTGTATATGAGTCTAGACCTCGCTATGTGATTATTACTTTGGCTAATAAGTTGTACAGGACACCATAGGTAGCCCCACCTACCACCATCTCTTTGATCACTGCAAAGAAATGCAGTAAGATCATTTCCCAAACTAGGAAATTTGTTTTCCTTATGATTCAACCCCAATGCAAGAAGAAGGTTGTGGCTACGACTTCCAGGCAAGGCTCCTCTGCACAGCAACAATAGATGGATAAGGTCATGGAGGAGTACATGGATATTTTCGTCTCACCCATAGAGGTACCTCTACATTGTCAGGTCAAGCACTCCATCGATTTGACCATGGTTGCGTCGCTGCCCAATGGACCAATTTATCGATGCTCTGTTATGGAGAACGACGAGATTAAGAGGCAGATTCATGAACTATTGCAGAAAGGGCACATTAGGCCAAGCTTATCACCTTGTGGGAGCCCGATTGTATTGGTAAAGAAGAAGGATGGGACCTGGAGGCTCTATATTAACTATCAAGCGCTGAACAAGAGCACTGTCTGGAATAGGTACCCAATCCTTTGGATTGATGACATTATGGACGACCTCAAAGGGGCCAAATATTTCAGCAATATTGACTTGAAGTCAAGTTATCACTAGGTTCCTATCGAACCCTCCGATGTGTGCAATATTGCCCATATTCGAAGGCCTGATAGATGCAAACGGCGTAGATAAATGGTTAAACCTGTTGGAAGCATATTTTTGAGTTCATGACTTTTCCAATTGGGAAAATATTACTTTTTCACTTTTTCAAGGACTGGTGTGAAACCTACTGTGAACAAAAGGATGAGAGTGAACCCTTATTGTTTTCAGCTGCACCCACATGGAATTATTTCTAAGACGCCATCAAGGAACAATATTACCCTGTCGGGAGCTATGAAGACAAATACATAAAGTGGACCATGCCATGACAGTGAAGGGACCAAGATGTGCCAGAGTTCACAAATATTTTCCATACCCTTCATACGAAGCTAGGTATCAAAGATACTGAGCGGAATTTGGTGCTCAAGTACCGCGGTTGTCTATGGAAGTACATCCAGGATGAGATGGAGTTAATGGACATTTATGTTAGAAAATTATATATTACAGAGCAATGGAACACATAAAATATACTGCATAAATATAAACAGAGAAAACACATAAAAAAAGAGAGACAAAAATATATGTGGTTCACCCAATTGGGGGTATGTCCATGGAGAAACATCCAGTCCTTCTTTTGATATTATCCAACAAGCTAAAGACCCCCCCTGGACCCCCTTGCAGTGCAAATATTACAGGCGGCGTTGCTGCCACATTACAAAATAGGGTCCAATGTAGTGACATCTATGAATAAAGAAGATAATCAGGCTCCACACCCAACAATTTCCCACTTGGAGGCTGATTATAACAACTCCACCGCTACTTCTTTTGCTGGACAACGACTCCACTTTAGACCTGGTTATTTCTCATCTTCATCATCATACTTGAACAACAATTGAAATCGAGAAAAATCTCAGTTTCTCCCTGGTTACAACTTTTGTTAACATATCTGCAGGATTCTGGTTAGTGTGTATCTTTTCCAGCTTTAACTGTCCATCTTCCAACACTAACCGTATGAAATGATACTTGAGATATATATGTGTTGTCTTAGAATGAAATGCAAAGTTCTTTGCAAGATGTATGGCACTCTGGTTGTCACTGTATAACTTTCCCAACTCCGGCTTCTTACCCAACTCATCAAGAAACCTTTGTAACCAAATCATTTCTTTACTAGCCTCTGTAGCAGTAACATACTCTGCTTCCGTTGTTGAGAGTGCAACAACACTTTGTAGTTTTGAAATCCAACTGACAGTTGTTCCACCTACAATAAACACATACCATGTTGTGCTCCTCCTTCTATCTCTATCACCCACCATATCTACATCAACATGTCCCTATAGAGCAATGTTTGAACCACCAAAGCATAATGCTTGATTTGTGGTACCTCTCAAATACCTTAGAATCCACTTCACCACCATCCAATGTTCTTTTCCTGGATTGTTCATGTACCTGCTTACAACTCCCACTACATGTGCAATATCAGGCCTTGTGCAAACCATTGCATACATTAAGCTTCCAACTGCTGATGCATATGGAGCTTTAGACATATAAACCATTTCTTCCTAAATCTTGGGACACACCTCCTTACTTAGTTTGCCAAAGGTGTACTAATTGGCTTTTCATTCTACATATTAAATCTTTTCAACACCTTTTCTATGTACTCACTCTGAGGTAATGTTAATTTTTTATTCTTCCTATCTCTAGTTATTCTCATACCAAGGATCTGTTTTGCAGTACCCAAATCCTTCATTACAAATGAGTTTGCTAGTTTTCTTTTGATCACATTTATTTCCTACATGTTAGAACCCGCAAAAAGCATGTCATCTACAAACAATAACAATATAATATAACTGCCATCATTTTTCCTTTTGAAATAAACACAATGATCAGAGTGACATCTAGTATAATCTTGTTCAAACGTAAACCTGTCAAATTTTAGATACCACTACCTTAGAGCCTGTTTGAAGCCATACAAGCTCTTCTTCAACCTGCACACTAGTTTCTCCTTCCCTTTTACCTCATATCCTTGTGGTTTTTGCATATATATCTCTTCCTCCAAATCCCCATGGAGAAAAGGTTGTCTTTACATCTAACTTATCAAGATGCAAATCTTCACCCACTACTAGACTTAAAATAGTTCTGATTGAAGTCATTTTAACAATAGGAGAAAAGATCTCATCAAAGACTATACCCTGTTTCTGTGCAAACCCCTTCACCACAAGTCTAGCTTTATACATTTTTCTACCTCCATCTTCTTCCTTCAACCTGTAAACCCATTTATTCTACAATGCTTTTTTACATACAGGAAACTTGACTAAGTCCCAAGTTTGGTTATGTGCTAAGGAGTCCATTTCTTCTTTCATGGCTTGCTCCCACTTCTTCCTGGTTTCAACTTGCACTGTTTCTTCATAACATTTTGGTTCACCAGAATCAGTCAGCAATACATAATATAATGAAGGAGAGTATTGTTCAAGGGGTCTACTTATCCTGGTAGATCTTCTAACACCACTTTCAGGTGTTTGAGGTGCTTGTTGTTGTTTCTTTTTTGGCTGTTGATCACTATGATTTTCAGGCACCTTCAATTTTTCTATGATCTCATCAAGCACTGTGTATTCTCTGTTTTCTTTTTCGTGTTTCCTTTCTTGCATATGATCCTTATACAAAACCTTTTCATTGAATATGAAATCTATGCTCCTAATGATTTTGTGTTTTTCATAATCATAAAAGCGATAACCAAAATCATTAACACCATATCCAATAAAGGTACATTTCTTTGATTTTGCCTTAAGCTTTGTTCTATTTTCTTTATTAATGTGGACAATGGCTTTGCAACCAAAAGTCTTTAAAAATGAGTAGTTTACCTTTTTACCTATCCATGCCTCCTCTAGAATACCACCATCTAAGGAACTTGAAGGCCCTCTATTTATTAGATAAACAACAGTATCTACAACATCTGCCCAAAATTGTAAAAGAAATCTTGCATGCAGTCTCATGCACCTTGCACGCTCCATGATTGTCCTGTTCATCCTTTCTGACACACCATTTTCTTGTGGTGTTCCTGGAACTGTGTTCACTCTGTGAATTCCATTCTCTGAATAATACTATCAAACTCTTTGCTACAATATTCACCTCCATTATCTGATCTAAGCCACTTCAACCTTTTTCCTGGCTCATTTTCAACCAAAGCTTTCCATTTCTTGAAAGAATCAAATACATCAGATTTATTTCGAATACAATAAATCTAGGTTTCTCTAGTTGCATCATCAATAAAAGTAATGTAATAATGAGAACCATCAAGAGATGATACCTGAGCAGGTCCCCATACATCTATATGCACAAGCTCTAATTTTTTGCTCTTCTTTTCTTTCCCAACTATGAGGAATCTGACTCTCTTATGTTTTCCATAAACACAATTCTCATAGAATTTTAAATCAACATGCTTCAAACTTGGCAACAAATTTCTTGAGTGAAGAATCTGCATCCCCTTCTCACTCATGTGCCCAAGCCTCTGATGCCACAATGGTGTATCTTCACCTATAGAGGTTAAAGCACTAACATAATTAGAAATATCATTGCATAAATACAATGTACCAACCTTTTCTCCTTTTGCTATTACCAAAGCTCCTTTAGTGACCTTCCAGGTTTTATTTGTAAAAGTAGTCATGCAACCTTCACCTCCCAACTGCCCTATTGAAATAAGATTTTTCTTCATATCTGGAACATGCCTTACCTCCTTCAATAGCCATTGATTTCCATTCTACTGTTTTATGAAAATTGTATCCATTCCAATGATTTTATAGGGTTTATCATCACCCAATCGAACTTGTCCAAAATATCCTTGAACATAATCATGATAATGTTTCCTATCAGGTGTGGCATAGAATGAGGCACCTGAATCTACCACCCAGGCATCAATAATATTTTCTAATGAAAGAATTAAAGCATCTTGCAACACATCACCTGTCACATTCGCTTCATGAGTGTTTTCTTATTGTGCATCTCCTTCTTTCCCCTTTCGAGACTTGTAGTCTTTCTTCAAGTGTCCCTTCTTCCTGCATTTCTAGCACACTATCCCTACTCTGGACTTGCATTTGCCTTTCCTTGACTTACTGTGATATCTTGGTCTCTTTCCTCTTTCCATTTTTCTTCCCCTAGTCTCTGTAGTCAAAGCATTACTTGATGTCTCACAGGAGCTTTTTCATCATATTTCCTCGCTAAGGATTACACCGACAACGTCATCAAACTTTAAAGTAATAGATCCAAAGACAGAGTTACTAATGTCCATAACTAAACCATTCCAACTTTCTGGCAATGAGCATAGAAATAATAGAGCCCTAACTTCATCATCAAAAGTTACCCCTACAAAACTTAACTAACTGGTAACTGTATTAAATTCATTTAAATGATTAGCAGCAAATCCACCTTCTGACATCTTCATATTAAATAAACGCTTCATAAGAAATACCTTATTGAGGGCGGGGGTTTTTCATATAGTTTGACCAATGCCTTCATTAAACCCTCTGTTGTCATTTCCTTTGAAATATTAAATGCTGCCGACGCTGCTAGGTACAACTATATTGTTCCAAGTTCCTTTCTATCAATAATATCCCATTATGTGTTTGTCATACTCATCGGCTTCTTTGTCTTTCCGCTCAATGGTAGGTACAAATCTTTATGATACAGATAATCTTCCATCTGCATCTTCCATAGCTGGTAGTTTTGTCTCTTAAATTTTTCAACCCTAAACCTACCATATTCCACCATTTCTCCCACTTGAACCAGGAACCCTTCTCTCCTGCGAGTTTATCAACCAAATAGACCTTTGGCTCTAATACCTGTTGTTAGAAAATTATGTATTACAAAGCAATGGAACACATAAAATATATTTCAGAAATATAAACATAGAAAACACATAAAATAGGAAAGACACAAACATACGTGGTTCACCCAATTTGGGCTACATCCACGGAGAAACAGCCAGTCCTTCCTTTTATATTATCCAACAAATTGAAGAGATACAACCTACAGGAGATCCACTGTAATTCCCTCTTCGCTCTCACACAATCTCCTCTATCTTTCTCACTCAGAATACGGATCTAAATAGACGCAATACAATTCCCTCATATATAGCAAGGCATTGCCCTTTAGGGCAAAAAAATCTAAATTAAACATAACTTCTATTGTCATATCATCGCCTAATGAACAACCCAGATTGACTATGAAATTACCCTTGCAGCGCAAATATTACAGGCGATGTTTACGCCACATTATGAACTGGGGTCCAATGCGGTGATACCTCTGAATAAAGAAGATAATGAGGCTCCACACCCAACAATTTAGTCGCTCTATACAACATATTGATACACTATCAAGATTAACTAGAAGTTTAAACAGAAGAAGCGGGACTTTGGATTTGCAAATCCATATCAAGGAAAAGGCACCCCCAAACCACAGAACAAAGAACCAAGCCAAGGCGGGGCTACCCAGGACAACCCGCCAAAGCCACAAGCAAAGAACAAGAACAAAAAAAATAAGAAAGACACAGGAAAATGGTGTGAGTTCCATAAGAGCTCCACTCACCATACAAGACAGTGTCAGACCAAGCAGTCACAGGTGGCTGAGCTAAAGGCTTTTGAACTAGACACAGGTTTCGACTCTAAATCAGAACACAATAAGGGAACTAACAAAGCGAAGCATACCATTGATGTGAAGCCCAGTGCCACTATGGCCACCACCAAGATATAGAAGATTGAGCCTGAAGACCCAGAGGAGCGGGAACACCGCTTCCACTCATAGATGTGGGTGAAGGGTTCTTCATTGTAGTTCATTTTCGACAGTGGGAGCCAAAAGAGCCTCATTTCAGTAGATGTCATGAAGTGGCTAGGCCTAAAGACTACATCACATCCACAACCATACACCACTCGGTAGCGTCACCAAGGATGATATCTTCGTGTCAGCCGACAGGGCCGCCTTCCCTACAACATCAAGCCCTTCATGGATGAGGTAATGTGTGACATTTCTCCTCTTGAAATTTGTGATGTATTGTTAGGAAAACCATACTTGTGGAAATAACATGCTGTATATGAGTCTAGACCTCGCTATGTGATTATTACTTTGGCTAATAAGTTGTATAGGACACTGTAGGTAGCCCCACCTACCACCTTCTCTTTGATCACTACAAAGAAATGCAGTAAGTTCATTTCCTAGACGAGGAATTTTTTTTTCCTTATGATTCACCCCCAAGGCAAGAAGAAGGTTGTGGCCATGACTTCCAGGTAGGGCTCCTATCCACAACAACAATAGATCGATAAGGTCATGGAGGAGTACATATATATTTTTGCCTCACCCACAGGGGTGCCTCTGCACGGTCAGGTCAAGCACTCCATCGATATAACCATGGGCACGTCGTTGCCCAATGGACCAATCTATCGATGCTCTGTTATGGAGAATGATGAGATCAAGAGGCAGATTCATGAACTATTGCAGAAAGGGCACATCAGGCCAAGCTTATCACCTTGTGGAAGCCTGATTGTGTTGGTAGAGAAGAAAGATGGGACCTGGAGGCTCTGTATTGACTATCAAGTGTTGAACAAGATAATTTTCTGGAATAGGTACCAACAATGTTGACTTGAAGTCAAGTTATCACCAAGTTCTTATCGAAACCTCCGATGTGTGCAATATTGCCTTCAAATCCAAGGAGGGCATTTTTGAATGGTTGGTCATGTCGTTCGGATTGATGAACGGCCATGCAACCTTAATGAGACTGATGGATGACATCTTGTGACCCTTCACCGATGCATTCATGGTGGTGTATCTAGATGACATCTTGATCTTTAGCCAGAGTTGGGAATATCACCTCCAGCATATTCGTTAGGTCCTTCAGACACTGCGACAACACAAGCAGTGTGCTAACTTGGAAAAATGAACCTTTCGCTTGACTTAGGTTCAATATCTGGGATACATCGTTGATGAGCAGGGTGTACATGTGGACCCATCCAAGATACAAGTCATTCGGGATTGGCCAGACCCAACCAATCTAACAAAGCTCTGCATATTTTTAGGTCTTGCTAGTTTCTACCGTAGGTTTGTGTTTGGGTTCTCTCATATCACTTGGCATTTAAGTCAGGTCACCAAGGGAAGAGCGAAAGCAAAGTTTTTTTGGTCGGAAACCCAACAAAAATTGTTCTATGAGTTGAAGAATCGCCTTTTTTCTGCACCAATGCTCACATTACCATATCTGCAACAACCATTTGAGATTGAGATAGATGCCTCTGACTATGCTATTGGTGCAGTTCTTACTCAGAATGGGCATCTAGTGGATTACCATAGTTAAACACTTCCAAACATAGTCTGAAAGTACCCCAATTACGATACAAAATGTATTCCATTGTGCAGGCCTACTGTTAATGGAAGCATTACATTATGGGGAAGTAAACAATCATCCACACAGACCACCGACCTCTACAATTCATATAGACACAAGGGAAGTTGCAAAATGATCGCCATCAGAAATGGTCCACCTGTCTACAACAGTTCCATTTTAACATTAAGCATAAGAAGGGAAACACGAATAATTTCGTTGATTTCCTCAGCCAACCACTAGTCATGGCGTTGATCACTATGCTCGACTCATATGGGCACGAGACATCAAGGTGGCTGCATCTTTACAAGAGAAATCCATAATTTGACATCATATACCAGACACTCTTGGAAGGGGAACAAGTTTCTAATTTTCAACTTGAGGATCCACTGTTATGCCAACTGGGACACATCTATGTTCCTTCAAGCAAGCATTCCAAGATGATTTGGGAGGTGCACTACAGTCGGGTCGCTGGACATTTCGGAGTAGAGAAAATAGTGGTAGTATTGCAGAAGTATTTTTATTGGCTGAAACTTCGTCAGGATGTTGGGAAGTACATTAGATCTTGCATCGCCTGCACCATTGCCAAACCAACCATCAAGAAGCAAGGTCTATATACTCCTCTACCTACTCCTAGCAAGCCTTGGGAATTTGTCTCCATGGATTACATGTCAGGCCTTCCTTCTACTAAGCACGACAACGATTGCATTTTCGTGGTTGTTGACAGATTCTCTAAGATGATCATCATGGTGGCCTAGAAGAAGAGTATCATAGCAAATGCCACTTCTAAGCTCTTCTTTGAGCGAATGTGGGTACACTTTAGGATCCCAGAGTCCATTATCTTAGATCAAGACAATAGATTCCTGAGTGCATTTTGGTCAAGTCTTTGGTCGATGCTGGATACAAAACTTACTAATCCCACGAATTTCCATCCCTAAACTAATGGCCAAATAAAGGTTGTCAACAGGATTATCGTACACATTCTGCACATGTACAACTCGAAGCATCAACACACGTGGGATGAAATTATCCCCAATGTCCAACACAGCGAGAACAAAGCTCTCCACAGCTCAACAAGCCACAGATCCTTTCAGATAGGGCTAGGATTTCATCCATTATGCTCCATTGATGTGGCCATACCATTTCCAGCCACTCAGGTAGATTCAACTCATGTTGAGTCTAAAGCTGAAAGGGCTAACAACTTCATTGAGCACATTCAACACACCTACCAATAGGTCCACGATATATTGGATAGAGCCAATGCTAAGTACAAGCAACACCATGACCAACATCGAGGGTTGCACAAGTTCTAGGTGGGTGACAAGTTTGGCTACATTTGTAGAAGTAGCACTTTGTTGGACCCCTTTGCAAGCTTCGCCCACTCCGATATGGGTCATACACCATCACCAAGGTCGTCAATGACAATGCCTTCGAGCTCAACATCCCATCATTCCTTGGTCTGTACCTAGTGTTCAATGTAGATCGCTTTCAATCATACTTTCCACCATTGTTGGACACATTTGACATTGCAAAACAACTCACACCAAAAAATCTCAACCCGGACTGCATGGAACATGCCACAACTCATCAGATCATGGACACACAGATCAAGAACACTTGCCAATAGAGGATACAATTATATTGAGTTGTCACAGCAGGCCAACTCCTTCACCAGGGAAAGTGGTTCACTAGGGACCAAGTTCAACAAAAATTTCCTCACCTCATGGAGGACCATTGATTCCTAAGGAGGGAGGAATGATCTAGGTGGATATTGGTGGCCACCCACTTATTCCACCTAGACCCCCCAGTTAGTTTCACTTGTTTATTTGTTCATTTCAACATTTACTATTTTTAGCATTTTTTCAGGTCCTGAACTTCCACAGCAGTTTTGACCCCCTAAATGGCATCTCGTTTGGGGTCCATGGTAGGCCCAAAGTAATAGGCAGAAGCTTGTGGCAAAACCTATAGTATTCAACGAGACCTTTCCAACAAGGTATCGTATGTGCCAAACAGAGATAATATGACCAAGTTACGATCCCCAGAAGTTGGTTGCCTAACTAAACTCAACGAGGCACACAAACTCTTGGTGTTACATCTCCTGGGGTTAGGGTTTTGGATGTTTATGGTTTTTTCATGTTTTGCAATAATAAATAGGCTCTTGAGCCTCATTGTAACAAATTTCAGAGGCATGTAGCTGCCACATCTCTTCTCAGAGATAAGCTACCATCGCGCAAGCTATCTTATTTCCATTTTGTTTGTAAGCATAGTTCAATATTTTTCATTTAATGAAATGAATATTTTTTGTATTGCATATTTGTTTTTATGATTATATATGTAATTTGTTGCGTTCCTATTTAAGTTTGGATCAATATGCATTAGGTTTATGTACATGTATTTTGATTTTATGGTTACATACATAATAGATGATAGTTTATTAGCATAGTCATATGCACATGTGTCAAATAGTCAAGAATGATGCTAATCTGTGCTTGTATGCATTGTTATTCTTGTTTTATGTTAGATAACTTCATGATCAGGGTTATTTCATTGAGATCTTGATATTGTAATTTGGATTGGTCATATGCATGATGGTTATGTTCATTGTATTGAAGATCTTGATGTTATATGTATTGTGTTAACTTGGTTTGATCTATAAAGATGGTTATGGTTGTGATATTCAGGTATGAGTCAACATATTTGTGATATGGTGTCATACTAATCTAGATTGATCGTACATATGTGATTGTTAGGCATGAACTACAAATGCGTATGAGCTTATGATGTGAACATGTTAGTTAGTTACTATTATGGATATCACGATTTATGTTTAAGTTGATATGTTATGAAGTTGTATCGTGCTAACCTAGATTGATTGTGCAGACAAGATAGCCTCCCCTGAAATAAACTAAGATATGAGTTTTCTTATGTAATATATTGGGTGCTTCATTGTTTATTATGTCATCTATTTGGTGTTTGAGTGTTTGGTGGCTATTATGTCATCTAGTTGATTTATCTGACATGGTGCATTCATAGCTTGCTTGAATGTTTGACTAATTACATGATATGAGTATGAGTCTATAAGGATGCATGAAGAAATGATGATGTTTTAAGATTATTGCACTAATACATATGTGTCGAGAAAGTTGAATGTACTTGCGTGTAAGTAGGTGATAGTTGTAGCATTATGTCTAATGACTATGAGTTGACTATGGATTATGACATGATTGTTAGTCTTGCTAAATGTTGATTTCAAATTGATAGATATGATTGTCTTGATATTTGGAATATGTGGTTGACATGTGTGAATAGTTGAAGGAATCATGATGGTATTAGCTTGAGAAGGTAATAGTTGATGCGTTTATATCACTAATAGTTGGGTGGTGTGACACTGCATAGTAACACTCAATTGCAGCAAGGAAAAGGTCAAAGAAAGTAATTGGGCAAGAATTCATTTGGCTATGTTTCGAAACCCTAATTCCAAACGAATGATTTCTTTCCATACAGGAAGTCTTCTTAAACTTAATCTTGTCTGACATTATGTGGATACATGTTATATTCATGAACATGCACTTGACATGTATATTAGCTAGTCTTTAGTTACAGGTGGATTTGTAAAAGGATTGAATTCGCTTGAGAGATGGTGTGGATGTGTTCAGTTGCAACCAACATGCTTGACACAACAACATGAGGTAACTGGTGTATTGTTTTGTTTATTTATGCACTAAAAATGATGTGTTAGTGATGTCATGATGCAGGGAGTTGCATGGCAAGAGAGGTTTCCATGAAATCTCAAAGAAGGCTTAAGTCGAGATTTCCTTGGGAACCATGGTGATTGAGTCATGGTGTCTGTTGTTAATCTAGTGATTTTGGTTTTTTGTGATTATTGTGCTTGATTTGCGATTTTGATTATGTCTCGTGCATAGATATGCCTCTTAGTTGCAGTGTCATATTGCTTTTGGCTTTCATGGTATTCTTGTTGTTGTTTTTGTTCTTGTCTTTTATTGTTTTGAGTCTTGGGAATTGGTTGGGAAAGAGGAAAGTTAATGGAGCTCAGGGAGAGATGTGTGGTACCCAACAGGTAATGTAAGACACAGATGAAGCTCGGTGCATAAGTAAGCATAGCAGAAGGTAAGACTATGACAGTCGATTTGATTGGCTAGGTCCATTATGGTAAAAGGACAGTGGCAGTAAAGTCATGAGAAAGGTAACCAAAAAGGTAAAGCAAATGGATATGAGGCGTAAAATGCCTTGGCTATGTTGGGAATGAGTATCCTTAATGTTGCGCATGTGTTGCATGAATAAAGGAAGTTCCCTTAAACCTTGACCTTGATATATGGTAATTATGTTATGATCATGATTATGCTGATGTTTATATATGCATACATGTAGGTGTGTATGTATGTCATGTTTGACAGGGTCATCATGGATCATGATTATTAACGATAAAATTTATGTGTATATATATGTATGTATGCATATCGTTGTCTGACAGGATCATGATTTTTTATGCCAATTTTTACATATATGTATGTATGTATCCATGTATCTATGTCACTATCCGACAAATCATCAAGAATCATTCTTGTGGTGGAATGATTGCTTATGCAGGCGAATGGCATGAAGAAGTTCCTCGCTATGAGGAATCAAGTGCGAAGAGTAGTCATGACAAATATATGAGGTTAGTATCACGTGAATATGAATTTATATTGTATGCTTGTATTATGCCTATGCTTATGTTATGGATAGGTTATACCAAGGGATACATCAACAAGGTGAAAGCAATGTGTTTTGCAGCATGCTAGGATAAGCATGGATAAGACACTGGAAGTAAGGTTTCTTGGTAAGGACAATGTGGTTTTGGATGTGTGGTACTACTGTTGTGCATTTGTTGTTTATGTTTTACATGTTGCATCTATTATGTGTGCACATGCGGTGTTGTTTATATAGTGTGTGTACATGTTGTTTATGCAATGTTATGTACAATATGGTACAAATAGTGTTGTGTGAATATTGCATATGGTGTTGTGTGCATGATTGGATATGCAATGTTGTGTATAGATGATGTTATGTACATGTTAGATATGCAGTGCTATGTACAGAGGGTGTTGCTTGCATGTTTTACCTGTGGCTCTATGTACATATGGTGTTGTGTGCATAATTGTACAAGTGGTGTTGTGTGCATGTGGTGTTGTGTACATCTTGTACAAGTGGCACTGTGTGCAGGTGGTGATGTGTACAAGTCGTGCATGTGGCATTGTGTACATGTGGTGTCGCGTACCTATCGTGCAAGTCGTACTATGTACATGTGGTATTGTGTACATCTTGTACAATGGTGTAGTGTACATGTGGCATTATGTACACATTGTACAAATGGTGTTGTGTACATGTGATGTTGTGCACACATTGTGCAAGTGGTGCTTTGTACATGTGGTACTAGTGTACATGTGGGATTGAGTGCATGTCATACATGATGTGTTGCAGGCATGTGGTACTGTGTATGTGCATTGTGTAGTCATGGTATCGTGACATATGCATTCATTGTGTTGCACTCTATATACGTATTTGTGTTGTGTTGTACACCGGGTGTAGGTGTATGTGTTTTATGCTATGTGTAGGTGATTGTATTGCATGGTGTTGTATGTAGTGTATGATTATATATGTGTGATGCACACTATGTGTACATGCACATGGTTTAGGAGAAGGAATTTGGTGTTTTTTTAGTGTGGAAACCGATCCGGAGTGCATATATAATAAAGACAAAGGTAGAAGCTAAGGATTGATGAAAGGATAAGTATTACTATCTTATTTAAGTTTTATTATGCATGTGATTTATGATTCTGGTTTATAATGATTACATGTAATCTATGATTCTGATTTATGATTATGATCTACGATGGTTGTGTTTTGAGCTAACCTGATGTGATATGTTTATACATGATGATTTGGTCAAAGATGCTAGTTGATTTGTTGTGACAGGAAGTAAACGGATTGCAAGTGTACCTTATTGACAAGCTACCAATGAGTTATGATGTGAATTTATTTCAATTTATTTTAAATCTAATGGAAGTTATGTTCTTGGTACAGGAAAGCCTGAGATGCCTGGTTCGGTGGTTGAAACTGACGATGAGCATTAGCAACAACAACAAAATAAATTGGAAAATTCTACAGTTTGTTGGTAAAGTATTCAGGGGAAGAGCTGTTGTGGGACACCTGTACGCAATAATGTCCATTGATTTCCATGAGCATACTATGACCGATATGATGGTCTTGAGGCAGGGATATGCCTTGGTTTTTGTTTCTTTTGATGCGAGGAAGCCTTGCCAAGGGATGGACTGCCTCGGATGGGGGTGCCAGCGGAACTTGGAAGGTGAGTGATTGCACGGAAGGGATTGACTGGATTTCCTGAGGGACTATGTAGTAGAGAAGGGAAGGTTTGGGATGGATTTTTTTTGGTCATTGGCATTTCCAAATGGAATCAGATGCACATTGAGAATGCACCCTGGAATAATGAGTCAATAACTATTCACTAAGAGGACAAGTGGCACAAGATTATAGCGCTAGACATTGGATGCAGATTTGACTTTGAAGTGGATTCTGGACTTCCTAGGAAGGAGGTGAATCCTAGTATTGCTATGAGGGTGGAGGTGTGATCCTCTGGATTCCCTTGTTGGTTTAGCAAATGTGCATGTGTGTAATGTGGTTATTGTAAATAATGTAATGAGATGTGTTATAAATCTCCAATATGCGGTATGGTTTTTATCTGGTCATGTTGTCATGATGTTTTTCTTTTGAGCGGGTCATTCATTATAAATATTGAAACGAACTATGTTATAAAGCTCCATGAGCAGTATGTTTTGTTTTCAATAGTCTTGTTGGTTATAGGTGTCATTGAACACCAAGGACAGTGTTCCCCCAAGGGAGAGGATTCTGTAACAGTCCTCATGAAAATTCCATGTAAAAATATATAAGGCCATGGTTGATGGGACATGTATTCCATGTTGAATGTTGGGTAGGACATCGTGGTGTGGGTGTTCATTCGGTTGTTTATGGCTAAGGAAATTGGAAAAGGAAATGGCTAAGGCTTTGGAAAGGCATGAGGCATTTATTGGCATTTTATTTATGAAAATAATGGAAAATAGGAGAAAAGGAAGGCGAAAGGTCACAGGCTGCATGTGAGGAGGAAATTGAAGGAAAATATTTGAATATGATGAAAATAAAGTCCGCATTCATAAAAAGGCTTCTGAAGATCAGTGGGCAGGCTGGATCAGTTCAGTTTTGGAGCTATCTTCTATTCTCTCTCTCTCTCTCTCATACTCTTGGAGACTTAGAGTTTCTTGGAGCACTTTGGCATTGGAGCGGGAAAGAAAAAGAAGGCAAGAGGAAGCAAAGATCAAGCAGGGAAAGGCAGGATGAAGCAGATATAACAAGATTCATTGTAGGTATCGATTTGCATGTGTATTTTCCTTGCTAGATTTGTGATGCGTGGTATTTCATGTGGTTCTTTTCTGTAATGTAATGGGTTTTTCCAAGTGTGACGGTGTTCTTTATCCTAAACTTTCCATTTCCTAATAGCCTTGATGAGATGGGTTCCTGTACTTCAGTTGATGTGGGATGGCCGGATGGATTCAAAGCTGAGTGTGGTGCATCTCCAAAATGACAAACACATAGCCTAGTGGTCCCTTAAGCTGATGTAGATCATGGTAAAGCCACTGGCCTAGTAACCCCTGAGCTAGAATGTGGGTTGCGGTAAATCCAGGATTATATTCCTTGGTGGGCCTAGGAATCTAGCCAGTGAATGGCACGATATATGGTAAGCCAAGAGGTGGATTCCTCTTCGTTTGGCCTAGTAGTCTTGGGATGGGATGTACAGTAAATCTTGGAGAGTGTGTCTTGGTGTATGGTCTAGTGATTCCTAGATCACACTATGGATTATTGTAAAGCTTGAGAGACTAGGAGGTACTCAAATTTCTCACGGTGTAGGAGAAGAACTCCAGTGGCATCATGATTTTTTAGTTCTCTTTGGTTTGCTCTATGAGTCCCAAATTCATGCTTGGAATATGGCACGAGGATTATTGGATGAGGAGAGACTTGGCTTAGCCAATCTATGGTCTAGTGGAACGTGGTAGTCCCATCTCCAATTGGTTTATTGCATTCATTAATGAGACATTCATTCCCTTGGTTTACATGTGTAAATGTATAGATTTATATGTGGATTTTATGGATGATATAATCATGGTATGCTATTACTATGCTAGTTATATGAATGTTTTATGACAATAGTTATGTATGGTTTTGATCATGTTTTTACTTGTAAATGAATGGATAATGTATCTATGACCTAATAGAAGATAATGCAACAAATGACATGAGCGAACAATGGTTCTTAGCAATTCTCAGATAAGTGTGAGATCCCTATGTTTCATTTTGTTGGTTACACATGTAACTTTCATGTTTGTGATTTGTTTCACGAAATGTCTGTCATGGTTAGGCTTGGTTAGGGTAAGCCCTTGATCAATTTTTGTGTTAGAGGCTTTGCCTTAGTGTCATTTATTTTCTTGGAAAGTCTCATCAAGTTCTAGGCATTGGTTTGGAGACTAGCCCTTAAAAAGTGTCTTAAATCTCACAATCTCTGGCACAAAACTGGTTGAAAAAACTATAATCTCTCCCTTGTAGGTATTGTGGGAGAGACTATAGGGTTCCACTTGCATGCATGCCTTGTCATGGGAGTGACTGGGGGTTTAGTTAATTGAAATGATAGGTAAACTCAGAGGTTGGGTACTTGGAGTGGTGTATTAACTCCTAGAGGCCTAGAAGCACTTGAGGGAGGTCTATAAGGTCTTGTTTTGTCGACTCCATCTCCTTAAGGTTACCTAGGAGGTTGAGTCTTATCATAGTGACCCTCAGCTCATCTTTACCCTAGGAAAGTAGGTGAAAGTTTGTAGATGTGGGTGGAGGCATTACACATGTACGTGTGCTGCCCGTTTATTAGATTGTACCCACAAAGTTTAAGCTCAACTCCTTCTAGACTATCCACAAGATCAATTTCATTATGATAATCAAATACCTTATTTCCATCTTTCTTTCTTATTCTTTGAACTCTTAAAATGTACCAAACCCCATAAGAAACACCATTTTTTATAATTTTGGAAATGTTTTTTCTTTTACCACATCCAAAGACAAGGATAGGCACATTTTCAAACAATTTGCACAATTCTAGCCAATAAAATACAATTAAAAGTAGTTTTCTTACTTTTTATTTTAAAATACATAACTACTATTTTATTATTTTAATATTTTCCTTAGGAGACCTATATTATACCTCAAAATTCCTCTAATGTATGTTATCATCTATAGCCTCTTGATCTAGTATTACACGATGATTCTATGTAATACTTCTGGGTTCTTTAATAAAGGCATGATATATTAGTTGAATCCATGATATGGACCTAAAACTAAAAGCAAGTTCGTAGAAATTTCATGTATAGTAAAAATAGCACTCGTTCGTTTGAAAATATAGTAAACATGAAAAGAAATATGACAATCCTCATAACTATTCATTGAAGTTAATGAATATCTATCAAGCTATATGCCTTTCAAATTTTGGAGTTTTAAAAATGTCTATGAAATACAGTTAAAATAGGAACATCGGAGAAGAGGACAAATGAATAATTTTCCTTACCCACACATGTGAGAAAAAAAAGAAAATTCATGGTGGATGAATGAATGAAAGAATTTTAAGATGATGTCTCGAACATATAGCTGGAATATCAGTGAACCCCTCACCTGCAAGCCTGATCAGAACCCCCCCATGGGCAAAAGAATGCCCATCCAATATAATATATATATATATATATATATATATCTATATATATAGGCTTTCTACCCCACAATACAATGCAATATATTGTTTTTAGCTTTTGTTCTTTTTTTAACTCCTTATATGAACTGAAGTGTTATGATATTGTCCATCAAGTTAAGTACCTATGCTCTATCTAACGCCAACCTCTTTTCCCTATCTCTCCCTATATCTCCCCTCTCTCTTTCTCTCCCTTCTCCCTTCTCTATCCTTTTATGTATCTCCCTTTCCCTTTCATTCCTTCCCTCCCTATGTCTTCCCCTATGTGCCTCTCTCTACGCATTTTTTTCCTGCATATTTCCCAACTCTTTGTTCCCCCCTCTCTCTCTTTCTATGTCTCCCTCCTATATATCTCTCTCTTTCTCCCCCTAAGCTCCCCTCTCTCTACCCTTTTCTATCTCTCTCCCTTTCCCTATTCTCTTGTCTCACTTTCTCTTCCTTTCCCCATCTCTCTCTCTCTCTCTCTCTATCTATATATATATATGTGTGTGTGTGTGTGTGTGTGTGTGTGTGTGTGTGTGTGGGTGTATAATCTTACTCTCTTTTACCTTGTATCTCCCTTTATCTTCCCCATTTTCCCCTTCTCTCTCCTTTTTTTATCTCTTCTTATTTATTTCTTTCTCTTTCTCTCCCCACCCCTCTCTCGCTCTTTGGTACCCTAAGCTCCCCTCCCCCTCAACTCTCTCTTTCTCTACACATATCTTTTTATCACCCTCCCCCTGTATGTCTTCCTCATCTCCATCTCTCTCTCTCTCTCTCTCGCACACACACACACACACTCCCTTTGTAAGTCTCCCTCCTACATCCCTCTCTCTATCTCTACCAACCCTCCCCCCTCTAACCCCCTTCTCTTTTCCCTCTATCTCATTTGCTCTCTCTCGTTCCCTTCTGTAACACCCCTTGTATACATCCTTGTGTTTGTAATGATTGTAAATATAAAATAATTTTATATTGAGCAGGCTTGAAGAGTGGGATGACAGATCCACGATCTGGGGGGAAAATGAGTGGTGTTGATTAGCACCACCTAATAGTTATCTCACAATTATAGGAAGAGGAGGTGCACATTTTCGTTACTTCCATGATGTGAAGTAAATGGGAAAACAACAAGTCTTGTGGGGGACACAAAGAGAACCTAACGGAAAAAGAAAGGACACGAGAAAAAATAGTAGAGATCATTCAAACAAGAGGATGCTAGACCAATAGTGCAGAAGAGAATGTTGGTGATAGAAATATGTTTACAATGCAAGAGCAAGAATGTTGCATGTTGGAAAAATCCTATTAGGGATGATGGGATGTGATTCCTTGTGTTGATGTAATGGAACTGTTGACTATGTGTGTCCAATATTTAAAATATCACTGGAGGGTTGAAAGGAGAAATGGGGTGATGGGTGTTTGTTGTATGGTTGATAAACCACTAGGAAGGATAGAAATTTACTAGGGTGCTTGCTAAAAAGGTATGGAAAACCACTAATTTCTTACCAAGAGGGTTGATAAACAACTTAGTGCTTGCCAAGTAAGCGGATAAACCATCCAGACCGTGTGCTATAGGTTTCCATAATGCTTTCCTTGAGAACACAACTGAAAAACCACCTATGAAGTGATCTCATACTCTTGGAGTTGAGCATTTTTCCAGTTGAATCTAATAAAAATCCCTCAGATCACTGATTTGGATCGGGCGTGGGCAACTGCAAGAATAACTGTGGTGCATCTGGCCTATGGTTGGGTGGAGAGTTGAATACCCACCTTTAGTTTCCAGCCATCTTTAGTCATTCAGATAAGTGCCATGACTTATGTATAAGAGTCTTAGATTAATTACCTATACTTGTATGTTAATGAATAATGAATGGCTCTGTGTTATCTTGACTAGTTATTGAAAATATTTGCATGCCCTTGATAGGTAATAGGCCTTGATTTTCTTTTTACTAAGTGAGATTGGTTGCATGAGAACATGCATATAGCTATTGATAATAGTTCCTTGATGGTTGGAATGTTTATAAATTGTAAGTTTCATTATTATTGCTTAATATGCACTCTCCTTATGCTTAGGATGCATATGCCCTATAGATGGGAATCTTGCAAGATTATATATTGTAGAAATTCTGCAAATTCTCTACAAATCTCACTCTAAGACTATGTAGAAAATCTGACTATAGATTAACCTGATAATGCAATATAACTAAAGGAAAATACTATAATCTACTTCTACTATCAATTTGCTTTGCGGAAGCTTAAATATCTAGCTGAATCAGAGCTAAACACAAATAAGCAGAAGAAGAAGAATCAATACACAATACACATGAAAATACTTTGGGGAAAGCCTCAGCTAAAAACCCCACTATATGTATTATCATACAAGGTGGAAATACATCAAAATTATACAAAGCCTTAGCTCTCACATCTAGCCAGCTTTCAGTACAATCCTCCTGGATGCTCACAGGCAAACTTGGCTTCTCACAATCCTTCCTCTCTGCCCTCCAAGCTCCTATTTCCTTGCGCAGTTTCTCCTGGGTGATCCTCCTGTTACCAAGTAGAAGACTCTCAACCAAGTGGAACACTGATCTCTCACATTGATCTCACACCCTGTAAAACTGCACAATCCTCCTGTGCATTAATCCTTCTGCATGCATGAGTTTCCTTTATATGAGAAAACATGCAACTGATAGGACATTGTCCTTGACATTTAGCTCAATTGGGTCTTTCTTAGAATAGACATGCATGAGTTACTAATGAGGGAATCTTCAGTTATCTGGAGTACACTAGTTGAGTGCATGCATGCATCAACTGATTGATAACTCACAATTAGTTCCTCAACAAGTTTGGAACTAATTTAATTGGACTTAAGTAAACTGAGCTAACTAATTACAACTCAAATATAACTCAATCTTATCTCGTTAATTAAGGGATAATCTCCTTAATTTAAGGGATAACTGTTGCATGACCTCATAAAGACTTCTAACTTGAATTTCTCCAACTAATTAATCCATAATGAATTAATTAATTAATTTCAGCTAGCTGGTGAGACTAAATTCGAATTTAATTCACAATTTTAATTCAAGGACAAATTAAAATTGGAATATTCTTGTTGCCACATTTCAACACTCCCTCTCAACAAGAAAGGGATTATCTACCACCTCAATCTTATCTCTATGGAACTTGAATTTACACTTTGATAATGCTTTTGTCAAAATGTTAGCATCTTGCCCCTCTATCGAAATATATTGCAACAACATGATCCTCCTCGTGACACAGTATCTGAGATGATGATACTTTGATGAATCAAATAGCTGATACAAACCCTTCAACTTAGATAGGATCAGTAAAATTCACTCGTTTTCTGATTTGGTGTCTCCACATCCTTTCAATTGTGTAACTAATGACCAAAAATTGACAAGATAGTCGTCAATAGAGGAATGCTCATCAAGGATCAATGAATACAATTACATTTCCAATTGTAAGGCCTTGAACTCATTGAACTTGCCAAATAGAGACGCCAACTTGTCCCAAAATTTCTTCAAAGTATCACATTTATCAAGATGAAATATCAAACTATCCAAAACATGAAGCGTAATTAACCCCATGGCTTCATCAAGCTTGTTTTTGTAAGCAAACTTCTCCATTTCTTTAGTAAAGGTGGGTTGATTTTCTCGTAAACTTTGCCACAATCCCTTTGATTGCAGGAGTTGCTGCATTTTGATCTTCCAGGTATGATAATTGTGGGGAGTGAGGAGGTCAACAATCCTCAATTCGGCCATATTATCACATATAATAAAAAATCCCCCTTTAAATAGAAGGTCACAACAACAAAAAATTGCAAAAAAATCTTCAATTAAAAATACCTCTGGTGGAAAATCTGTAGATGATGTGTAGCTCTGATGATGAATTTTAAATGCATAGTGGAAATTTTCCAGTGTTGAAGAAACACATTATGCTATAGAAAAATAGAAAAATCAGACTAAAAAACCAATATGGATGAATGTCCGACCTATGGCGCGATCCAAAAATTCTTCCCAATCCAGATTGAATATATTTATGGAACTATCTAAAGAGGGGGTGCCACAATCTCAATGATTTCAAATCTTAGAAATTGATTTGGCTCGGGAAATCAGAAGGTTGAACGTGCTCCACCAATTAAAAAACTAATGGCAACAAAGCAATCTAATACATCAACAAAGAAGACTAAGGTTTATGCTGTGATTTGCAATTATTCCACTCCAAGATTGATCCAATATGGGTCTAATATGTATGGATATAATTCCAAGCAAACAATCAAGAATTCTTTGGTTCAACAATCATTTTTGTTATCTCTTGTTATTATCACGTACACACTTCTTTACTGCGCACAATGTGATGCAGGTGCAAACGCCAAGCACAAAATTTGATGAAGCATAGACAAGAGCTTACAAATGTGATGGGATGGTCACATAGTAATGCTGGGAATTTTTTTCAAATGTTTATAAATTCTGAATATTTGCATTAGGAAGTGAGTTTTGATTTTTAGAATAAGTTGGAGAAGTTATTTTCTATTGTAAATATAGTTTTAGTTTCTCTTGTTTTGTGGAGAAGGGGAAACAATTCACCCTTTGTGACCCTTGGTTGTCATGATCGGTTTCTTTTGGGAAACAATAAGAAAATAATGTTTGGAGAGGAGAGAGGAGAAGAGGAGAAGCTCCTGAGTGAGGAGAAGAGAGAGGGAGAGAAGAGAGGAACCATTGTTTCTTTGTGAAACTACAGTCCTAAGTTTGCATACCTGCTTGTACTTTCCAATCTGTGTGAAATGGAAGGTATTTATCTGTGAGAGTGGCATAAATGAACAAAATATTAGATTGTAAGTTGTGTGGTTGCGAAATGGTATATATTGAATCAATTTCCTATGATTAACCAATTTGATTTATGCTTGTGAACTCATGGTTTCTATTCTTGTGCATTTGTTCATTTAAATATTGGTCATTTGAGAACTTGTAGCTTGCTAGACCGATTTACATAAAAAAAAAAAAATTAAACCCTATGGCTTCAATCATTGTTATGGCCTATTTGTCTTTTGGGATTCTTGTTGTATCAATCTTAAATTCTGTAGAAGGAATGCCTTGGTCTGTTATGGAAAAATGGTTCTCTGGTATTTACAACAATTTGAGTGTTGTTACAAACAAATTACCCTATTTAGAGTTCTCAAAAAAAAGAAAAAAAAATGACCCTCTTTGATTGTTTGTCGAATGGAAAATTTAGTATTGCAAACCCTGGTGAAGAAAGGAAAGTAAAATCATTCCCTATGTCAAGGAGCAAGTTAGGGATATTGGAAGTTGGTAGAGGCATTTTATCTTCCCCGAAATTTAAATACATAATTTTAATAGGCACTATGAAATCATTTCATAGCGACAGAACAATAAATTGGAAAATAACCGCTACAAAATCATTTTGTAGCTACTGATATAAATATTTAAATTTTGAAAAAATGCATGTCGGTATGAAATACCCATGGTTACAAATATTTTCATATTGTTATAAAATATCCATGCTTACTAATCTTGTCATATTGTTATAAAATATTTTGTTTGTGAAATAAGTTATGGTTTTTGGGCATGCGGTATTGATAAGACATGGTATTGGCCCATAGTATTGTAACAAAGCCTATTCACAAGTTAATAACAAAATCATTACTTTAACTTTTTATTATTAATTGAACCAACATTTAAATGTTTATTATTTATTATTTTTTAATTAAACCGTCATTTAGAATTGTCTACATACTTACATTACACCTACATATCTACTCTATACTGAGTTGTAGAGTGCCTCTAGGCATAACCACCAATTTAAAAATATTCTATTTGAAAAACACAATATAACCTATTCTACATTGCAACTACATTAGTCGTTAATAAAGCACCAACTAACATCAATTTGGAATGCATGTTTGCTTAAGTAATTCTCTCTTTCTACCAATGACCCTATCACAAGCATGTTGAAATTGTCAAATGAATATCTTCATCCTACATAGAAACTACAACTTCCCATCAAATAGGTGTTTTGGAGTCCTATTACTAAGATTGAGCTTAGTTTGTATGTAAGGAAGGAATAATCCCTGTCCAATTATTCCATATATGGCGAGCAAGAGCTTTGACATATCTTAGACTAATGTATGACAAATAAAATAAAAATAAATAAAGTAGTCAAGGTGGTTTAAATAAAGTGTGAAAAATTATAATGCTATTGGAATGTTGACAGATTGAGCATTTGTTGATTATGCAGTTTGATAGTTCATCGGCTGCAAATAAGTCATTGAAGCATGGAATGGAAATTATTGAGTTTATTTTGGAAAAGGAAAGAGTATATTCTTGATATGAAAAAATATGGCATGGGAAGTGTTGAGCTCATTTTGGAAAAGGAAAGAGTCTATTCTTGATATGAAAAAATACACCATGGAATGTATTGAGCTCATTTTGGAAAAGGAAAGAGTTTATTCTTGGTATGAAAAAATACAGCATGGAAAGTATTGAGCTCATTTTGGAAAATGAAAGAGTCTATTCTTGATATGAAAAAACACACCATGGAAAGTATTGAGCTCATTTTGGAAAAGGAAAGAGTCTATTCTTGATATGAAAAAATATAGCATGGAAAGTATTGAGCTCATTTTGGAAAATGAAAGAGTCTATTCTTGATATGAAAAAACACACCATGGAAAGTATTGAGCTCATTTTAGAAAATAAAACAGTCTATTCTTGATATGAAAAAATATAGCATGGAAAGTATTGAGCTCATTTTCGAAAAGGAAAGAGTCTATTCTTGATGTGAACATAACAATCCTAGTTTAACATGGATCAATAAAATTGAACATCTATGTGTATGTCATAAAACTCGCCGAGGTTAAAGATTGGTCTATGCAAATTGAAAAAATGAAGTGATAAATTTCACTTGAAATAATTCCACTGCTAAGAAATTAGTCCTTCAGTTTCTTGCGGCCTGGTGATACATATTCAGAATGTTTAATAGTGCATCTGAATTTTTTGCATAGGCTTTGGGTACATTGGGTTGATCTTGGAAGAAATTCTCGAGAACCAATGACTAGGATTTTGGGCTTAGATTCTTCAACTCAACATGATTAGTATTGGATCTTGCTACCAAACCAACAACCCCATCTTCCATTAAGAACCATTTCATTTCATTTCCTCTTTCATCCTCTTCCACACAATCTTTCAATGGGACGACAGAGTGCTATGAGTCTCTCACATTCGATTGAATGTTACAGCTTCATAAATTCAATTAATGTTGCAACTTAATACATGTAGACTATGATTTGAGAAATATAATTATTCTTTAACTTTAAAAGATGTGAGGTTTACTATTTTTTAAATATTTTATCAATGTTACCACATTGAATCAATGTTACTATATAAGATGACTCTCTATGATCATGGTCTTCTATACTTGGATCTTTTTTCTCAATCCAAACTATTATCATGGGAGGATTGGAACTGGATAATAAAGCAGATTGAAAGAAAAGTTAACAACTGTTGCTACTCTATAGTGAGATATTTGAGCATGCGTGTGGTCATTAACAATTTCAACTTCACCAAATTCATCATTTGTTGTTGAATTTATGAGAGATGCACTTTCAACTCTACAAACCATTACTTCATATGAAAAATTATCTTTGTTATTCTCAAACTTAAATGCCTCAAACTCTTATGCAAAGAGGTCACATCGCTTAAGCAAGATACTGCAACACACATCTCCGATGACATCTATGAATGGATACGTAGACGTCGCCTAATCAAATTTGAGATTATTGATTAGTTGCCCATTGAATGGTTCACTAAATCATTTGTGGCCCCAATTTCTCGCGATATAGCTATGGGTGGATGCATTACTGAAGAGCAAGCCATCGCTCATGCCCACTACTTGGATCTAGTTTACTCTCAGTCTGGCACTTTGTATGAGTTATTACCCAATGAGCCGCAACCATCATCCGATCCCACAACATCAAAGTCACAAGTTGTACCTCCTGCCAATGGAGTTATTGGTTCAGTATCCCAGACCCCTACTAAATCTTCTTCCAAACAAAAGTCGGTCTCAAATTCTGTTCCTAATAGTTTGTCCCAGAATCCACTTGGCCCTGGTAAAACCTCAGAGGTCCATGTTGTCCAGTCTACCTCAGCGGACAAATCCTCTAAAGGTAAGAAGAAAGGCAAAGGCAAGGGTAAAGCCGATGTCCCAAAACAAGGTCCTCCAAAATCGTCTGTTGGCGAAGCCTTGCAACGGAAACCTAAGTATCCCTGCCTCATTTGCGAGGAAGATCACTACATTCAGGATTGTCCCCGACAGTCCGAAGTTAGTCACTTACTGAAAGGGACCCCCGCTGTCCTTAAAGAGTCATTTCCATCTCAGTAGACCCAAATGGTAGACCAACCCCAATCATCTGCTTCCTCAAGATCTCAAGTGTTCATGATGAGTACGCATATTAATGTGGCTACTAGATCGAAAGATTATCAAACTCCTGCTTCGGCAGCTTGGAAAGAGAAAGAAGCCACACCTTCTTCTTCTACCCTGAGTTTTGACCCTCTTCATATTGAGTGCCCTAACCCTAATTCCGCTATATGGCCATCCTCTCGAGGTGTGTTCGAAAAATCGTCATACAATCCTAATGCTCGAGCCGCTCAACGCTATAATATTGTTGAGGATTTGGCTCAGGTGTTGTCAACTAGGTCGGCTCTCGTGGTACTCCAAAGCTACCCATCGCAGCGGAAATATTTGCTGTCAGCTATCGGGGGCATCGATCCCACCTATTCCAATTTGATACGTTTTGATCTAGAGAACCATGTTCCACACCACCCTCATCAGATTACCTTTCTCATTTAGGTAATCATCAATCAGAAGACCATCCACCAGACTGTCATCGATGAAGGTGCTTCCACCTACATCATGTCAACCAGATTTTGGAAGGCTATTGGTTCTCCTGCTTCGAACCAATCTTTGAACACTTTGGAAGCTTTCAATGGGAATGATTCACGACCCTTCACTGTTTTACCTAACCTTGCCATCACTCTGGAAGGCAAGACATTGCAAGTCGAGGTAGAAATTGTTGACGGCAATCTCAATTATAATCTTCTACTTGGTCGGAGCTCGACCCATACTATGCATGCCATAGCCTCCTCCCTATTTCACGTGATTTTTTTTCCCATCAAGGGAAGATTGTCACTGTTGACCAACTGTCTTTCTTTGCCTCTTCCTCCTCAGATGGCACTATTTCGTACATCAAGCACACTGTTGCTCCCTACGAGAGTGTGGGGGCAGGTCTTTTTAAAGGTTCTACCTTAATGGGAATTTTTCTGCTCCCACCTCATCATGTTGCCTTTGTCAACATGGTCTCGGTCAAATCTTATCCTTGGGTCATACCTTCACCAGATCTTGTTGATACCTGGGGCGAGGTTATGCCACTTAGTCCCGCTGAAGTCAATTACGTGGAAATTGTTTCAGCTTCAAGTTCTACATCCTCTGATTTTTCTGTTCCGAATACCTCTCTCGATACGTATTCTCAATCCTAGTGGCTTGGAGCTTTGGAATCCCTTGATCCCTTAGCCGAGACCTTCCTTGCTGATGAAGGTATCATGGAAGTCATGTCTCTCGAGGAACCACCTTGGACCGATACTCATCATCATTTTTCGTTCCTGCCTCACCCAATGATCATGTCTATCGATCTCGAAGAGTTCTCTTCTCAATTTCCTATTGACATGTCAGTTTATCCTGATGTGGTCAAGATCTTTCAACTAAGGGTAGCTTTATCCCTTCATAGATTTAGGATTTTTCACCCTACCCGAGTTTTTACCGATTTCCCATCCTTGTAATGGGGTTTCCATCTGACTCGTAACCCTCCCTCGCCCAAGGGCATGGGGGCAAAGCCTTATATGAGTTTCACTACATTATTTGGCTGAGTCGATGCTTACTCATCATAACAACGGTAAGAATCTGATATTCATCTATGTTGATTGATTACTCGAGTCCCAGCATGGACTCTCCCAAGAAGTACTATGCTTAGGTCACCTTGCATGGTTACTTATGTACATTATTGTGTCATTAATTTTTGTGCAATATGGTTTTGTGTGTTAGTTTTCAAACAACTTTCTTGTTTACTATGCTTTTCTTTCTTTGCAGATGTTTGTGACTCCCCACATCAATTTCGTTGATGGTGTTTGCCATAGTACACAGAACCTATCATCCGTGGCATGGGCTATTTATGACCCTAATAGTGTGTTGATTGACCTTCAAGGTATCTACCTAGGTCACACAACTAACAACATTGTTGAATATAGTGCAATCATCGAACTGTTGTCTGTAGCCATTTCTCTTAACATTAGAGAGTAGGTTATCAACCTGAATTCACAACTTGTCGCCCTTCAACTCAACGGGCAATATTCTGTCAGAAACCCTCAAATATTGAGAATGTATCTCCGTATTCATCTATTGGAAACACATTTTGACTACATTATGTATCATCATACTCCTAGATGCATGAATACATTGACAAATACATTAGCTAATTATGTGTTGGATAGACATTTACAAAACATGTGAAAAGATAAAACAAACCAATTGTACCATAGTAGACAAGCAAATATAGCATATCTATCTATCTATGATGTTTCCAAAATAACATCAGCGGCTCACAGGCCTCATATATCTGTGGCACACAGGCCTCAAAAATGTAAATGTTGGACCTAGGGACTAATTAGCATGGTGATCGTGGTAGCATGATATAGCTCGTGCAACAAGAGTCAACAATTAGTGGATCCAATCCGAAACTCCCACAGTGTGTCTCTGGTACTGACAAGGAATGTCTCCTACCCAAGCATACTCCAGGATACCATGATTCAACCCCTCAAGGTTCCTCACAATCTCCTCCTCATTGTCACTCCCCTCCTGATAAGGAGTGATAGGATCAATCAAGCAAAGGACTCGCCTAGCTATTGGGGACATCCCAGTAGGTGATCAAGAGCTCAGGACCAAGTGTCGTAAAATGGTCAAGAATGAAAGTGCTCAAAACTGATTTGAACCTGAACGACTAGATAGAGCTTGTCTTCCTGATTCTGGCACCGTGAACGGTTCGGAAAATGGTCGCCATATGAGAAAGTTATGCCAAAAAGAAGAATTGCCCAATCACATTGAAATTTTGAATTTTTCAAAAAAAATTCAAAATAGAATATTCCATAGAATATTCTTTGGAATATTCCATTATGGGCAAGAAATGGTAGGCTGCCACGTGGCAGGTCCGGAAGCTGCCACATGGCCAAGGTGACATCAGCAATTTTGGAACATGTTTCAAATTTTGGTCGAATTGTGGTTTGAACTCACGACTTCATACATACAACTGCAAAGCCTTACCAAAGCGCCATGACTGAAGGTCTTGATGTGAGAGAGGCGGAAATTTCTTATGAAGTTTAAACTTCATTTGGGCGGGGCCTGAAATGGGCCAGCCGCATACACATGAACACCATGCTCGGAACCTTGGGCCATATTACATAACCGTCGGTGGAGTGTATCATTGTCACGTTTAATGTTTATGCCACGTGGTCACATTGCCACAAACGCGGGACAAACAATCAGTTCACCTAACCGTGCCATTAAAGGTTGGTACTAAATCTGAGGCATAGAACCGTCAAGTCCGAGTAATGGGGTCACATGCACCGTCCAACAAACAGTTAGAGCACGGTCAACCTGGCAGGAAATTTGGCAGACCGCCAAATTTGGGCGGTCCCGCCATAATTGGCAGAGCTCAATGAACTTCCACTACAATTAGCTGGAGTGATTCTAGGCCAAATTGGAGGAAATATTCAACGAGCCATAACTTTGGCTAGTAAAGTCCCTTTTGGATGAATTTATTTATTTATTTTCGGTCTCTTCAACCTTCTGAAGCCATTGGCATAGGTTTTACACCCATCTGAGGTCATTTACATGTGATTTTGCTTCATGGAAGTTCCAGGAGCCCCTAGGGCCAAATCAGTTTGGGAGCTGCATTGGGAATTGTACAGCCAGTGAATGTGGAACGAAGGTCATTCCTAAAGTTTTTTAGTATTCTGAATCCATTTCTACAGCTCGTTTTTCCTATTGAGGCATTCTTCTCACCGTTTAGCTTCAGGGAAGCTTTCAGGGCCACTAGGGCCATTTCAGTGCTTGAGCTGTTTGGGGCTATGTTCATCCATTTTTGGTGATTCAAAAGCCTATGTCTGCTATTTTCGACCTTTTGAGTCTAATGGCAAAGGTTTCAGAACCAACTGAGGTCATCTTCACCTCGAAATTCTCCATGCAAGTATAAAGGGCCACTAGGGCCAATTCGGGAAAGTATTGTATAAGGTACAATTTCACTGTTTAGTGCTTGGGAAAGAGCATGTTTATCTAATTCCTATCTTCTAATTATGTATTTACAGTCAGATCTGTCTTTTGAGACACTCATATTCTTGTATTAGCCTTTGTAGAATTTTGAATACAAGAGGACCAGCCTAGTTTGAGAGGCTTGGTCTAGCAGATGTAGCCCAGGAGGGGTGAACTATTTCATAATTTTGATGTCTTTATTTGTTGAAGATGATATGCTAAAAAAAACTGATATAAAGTGTTAAATAGCAAATATACATAACTTGCATACACACATAATCAACTATTCAGCTGCAGAAAGTCATTTGTTTTATTCCGCAAGACATCAAACTTCAAGTATGTGTATGTTAATGACTTCTAAGTGTTTACTTCGTTATTTCTTTAGGCAGAGCCTGTAGAGGGCCAGGTAGCCTCTAGAACTCATCCTCTCTTTAGAGGTGACATGTCCGTTGAATGCCCCTATAGTCTATCTCTGTATAAGAAATAAGAATTTTTCACATTTTCAGAGGTCACTTGGAGTGTATAGCTCACATTTGAAATTATGGGAAATGGATACCTTGCACCCTTAAACAAGTACATTCCATTTTCAGATCAAGTGGTATCAAAGCACTAGGTTTGCTTGAATGACATCAGTAACTTGAAAGGTGTCTTAAGTAGTGTTGAAGATTGACTGCTTTATTATTATGCAAACTGCTTGTTGTTTGAGTTTGTTGAAGTTTGGGGATAACTACTGAATAGCTAAGTCTTGGAAAAGACAAAAAGGAATAGCAGATATTTTCCTTACCCCAAGGACCTCATGACAATCCGTGAAGCACAAGGAGTTTGATGCAAAATAGGTTGTTTGAATAAGAGTTTGACTCTGCAATCATTTTATTAAGGAATTTGTTAATAGATTCTAAATTTTATTGAAGCTCTTTTGTTCATTTTTATAATGACAACTTCCATAAGTGAGTTCTCAAAATCATCCTCCTTTACAAGATTCTTTGATGAAGGCTTGAAGCAACAATTTTTCATCATGATGAATATGGTGAGAGAAATGTATGAGGATGAAAGAAAGAGCTCTAGACTTCAAGAGCAGTTGAATTCCATGAGGGAAGAGAAGCAGTTGCTTTCTGATCAATTGCAGGAAATGGAAGGCCAACTTCATATTGCAAACATGAATCTGGAAAGGATGCATGAGTTGGAGACACAACTCCTTGTTGCCAAAGAAGCCTTAGCCAAGTATCCACTTGAAGAAGAGGTAAACAATTCTAGTTTGTCTTCAAATTCTTATAAGAATGCTTATGTTGGTTCTTTTGAGAAACATACCAGAGGCATAGGGTCCAAGTTGATGTCCAAAATGGGATATGAAGGAAAAGGATTGGGAAAACATGCACAGGGTATAGTTGAGCCAATAATGGATGAGGTAAGGCCTAAGAATTTGGGTCTTGGCTATGGACAATCTTATGGAGAAAGTTCGAAAGCAGCCATGAAGGCAATTGAAACAGTTCCTTGAAGGAGTTTCATTTCAGGTTCTCTATCTCAAGGTTGTAAAGGTTGTATCCTTGAGGAATGCAATAGTTTGAAACATGCTTTGCAGGAAGAAGGTGTGCATAAGCATGCACTTGAACAAGAAAGTGGTGAAAGATCTAAAACCATTGAAGGGATTGATATTGTTCAAAAGGGAGCTTCTTCTTCTTTCGATTCACCTCCTTATGAAGGTAATGAAGGTGAAAGAAAAAGGTATAAATCTGATTTCCATCAGACTTCCGTTGATCATGTAAAGCATGGAAAATTTCCACACAAGCATTGGAAAAGAATTGCATGTTCTTTTTGTGGTTTGGTTAACCATAGTGTTTCTAGATGTTGGAAAAGAATGGCAACATACAGGAAACTTTTGAAGGAAAGGAGGCAAGAATCCAAAGTTCCATTAAACAATGCAAATCATGTTGTTAAGAAGATGAACATGTGTTGCACTTATTTCCATAAGCAAGGACATACTACTGAAAGGTGTTGGACTCTGAATCCAACAATGCTTCCACGAAAATTGAAGAAATTGGAGAAAGAGTATGGCAAGAATGGGAAGGAAGTTTCCATCATTGATATGTGTCAGGATGATACACATGTTGATATCAATGTGAAGTTAAAGGAAGCGCCTTTGAAATGGATTGGTAAGAAATGGTTAGAATTCTTATCCAATTAAAGTTGCATGTCTTTTGATTGAATGCATTTCTTTGTTAAGGGAATGCAAGTTGCAGAATGGTAAAAGATGAGTGTGATACTCACTAGTTTTGCAGCAATGTTTTTCATTTCAGCTCTTGTCACCCATATGTGTTTTTATTGGGTTGATGTACGTGTTGGTCTTTGCAAAAGAAGAGTTGAAGTTACACCTATACATAGATGTTGTAGGTGTATTTGTCGAACTATATATAGTTCATTGTACATGATATATGCATAGGTATTTGTAAATGTATCTTGTTGTTGGTCGACTACTGTCGCTTGTGAGCACACTTTTACATTGTCGATTATGTCACATGTTTCATCAACTTGTGTTGATTGTGCCACTTATGTTGTCGACTTTTGTCGATTGTGGTGCACATGTTTTGTCGGCTTGTGTCGGTTGTGTACACATTTGCTATGTTGATGGTTGAGTCCATTGTTCAACATATTTCAAGACAACTTGTTGCTGATGATTATTTTGTTGCACAAGGTACCTTTGGTGTCATTTGGTGCAGGGAAGGAAATTGGTGCAAAGCAGTGCACAATCCCTTGAGTTGGAAAAGCATGCATGCAAAGAGGGCTCAAATTTCAGCATGGGTCTCTACTTCTTTTGAGAAGTTTTTGTAGCAAGTATCCCAAGAGTTTGGGATGAGAATTTGCAGTACATTCATCATGCTACAACCAGTAAAAGCTTTCTCATTTGGGAGGCAGCTCTTCTTCTGGAGCACAGGTGCCATGGATGGGCATCGTGACAGTTAGCAAGCCCACATGTTCAGAGGAAGATTTTAGCTCATATATAAACAAGTATCATTACTGGTTTCTGCAAATTTTCAGTTTGTCTGGTGAACAAGCTTGGTCGGGATTCGACAAGTACTTGGCTTGTGCAGCAAAAAGTCGCCCTGACGACAGTTGGAAAGGCAGGACATTTTGGCATCAGTATGCTCTTTTGGCTGAATGGAAGAGGATATTTTTGTTCCTCAAGTGTTGTACAGTTTAGTTCAGAGATTCAGTAAGCTTTTGGGGACCAAAAGCCTTCTCATTTGGGAGGTGTGATCAAGAGCTCAAGACCAAGTGTCGTAAAATGGTCAAAAATGAAAGTTCTCAGAACTAATTTGACCCTAAATGACTAGATAGAGCTTGTCTTCCTGATTCTGGCTCCATGAATGGTTCGAAAAACGGTCGCCATATGAGAAAGTTATGCCAAAAAGAAGAATTGTCTAATAACATTGAATTTTTGAATTTTTTCAAAAAAAATTCAGAATAGAATATTCCATAGAATATTCTTTAGAATATTTTGTTATGGGCAACAAATGTTAGGCTGCCATGTGACAGGCCCGGAAGTCGCCACGTGGCCAAGGTGACATTAGCAATTTGGCTGG
Source organism: Pinus taeda (assembly GCA_000404065.3). NCBI lineage: Eukaryota > Viridiplantae > Streptophyta > Pinopsida > Pinales > Pinaceae > Pinus > Pinus taeda. The sequence continues at coordinate 59,894 of APFE030850936.1, read as the reverse complement.
ATGCTTAAAATTTTGGTCGAATTATGGTTTGAACCCGCGACTTCATACATACAATTACAAAGCCTTACCAAAGCGCCATGACTGAAAGTCTTGATATGAGAGCAGCGGAAATTTCTTATGAAGTTTAAACTTCATTTGGGCAGGGCCCGAAATGGGCCAGCCCCCATTCACGTGACCACCATGCTCGGAACCTTGGGCCATATTACATAACCGCCGGTGGAATGTATCATTGTCACGTTTAATGTTTATGCAACGTGGTCACATTGCCACAAACGCAGGACAAACAAACATTTCACTTAACTGTGCCATTAAAGGTTGGCACTAAATCTGAGGCACACAACCGCCGAGTCCGGGTAATGCAGTCACATGCACCGTCCAACAAATAGTTAGAGCGTGGTCAACCTGGCAGGAAATTTGGAGGACCGCCACATTTGGTCTATCCCGCCATAATTGGCGAAGATAACTGAACTTCCACTACAGTTAGCTGGAGTGATTCTAGGCCAAACTGGAAGAAATCTTCAATGAGCCATAACTTTGGCTAGGAAAGTCCTTTTCGAATGAATTTTTTATTTTATTTTGCATCTCTTTGACCTTCTGAAGCCATTGGCATAGGTTTCACAACCATCTGAGGTCATTTACAGGTTATTTTGCTTCATGGAAGTTCCAGGAGCCCCTAGGGCCAAATCAGTTTGGGAGCTACATTGGGAATTGTGCAGCCATTGAATGTGGAACGAAGGTCAGTCCTGAAGGTTTTCAGTATTCTAAATCCATTTCTATAGCTCATTTTTCATGTTGAGGCATTCTTCTCACTGTTTAGCTTCAGGGAAGCTTTCAGGGCCACTAGGGCCATTTCAGTGCTTGAGCTGTTTGGGGTTGTGTTCATCCAGTTTTGGTGATTCAAAAGCCTATGTCTACTATTTTCGACCTTCTAGGTCTAATGGAAGAGGTTTCAGAACCAATTGAGGTCATATTCACCTCGAAATTCTCCATGCAAGTCTAAAGGGCCACTAGGGCCAATTGGGGAAAGTATTGTATAAGGTACAATTTCACTGTTTAGTGCTTGGAAAAGAGCATGTTTAGCTAATTCCTATCTTCTGATTCTGTATTTACAGTTAGATCTATCTTTCGAGACACTCATATTCTTGTATTAGCCTTTGTAGAATTTTGAATACAAGAGGACCAGCCTAGTTTGAGAGGCTTGGTCTAGCAGATGTAGCCCAGGAGGGGTGAACTACTTCATCATTTTGATGTCTTTATTTGTTGAAGATGATATGCTAAACAAAACTGATATAAAGTGTTAAACAACAAATATACATAACTTGCATACACACATAATCACCTATTCAGTTGCAGAAAGTTATTTGTTTTATTCCGCAAGATATCAAACTTCAAGTATGTGTATGTCAATGACTTCTAAGTGTTTACTTCGTTATTTCTTTAGGCAGAGCCTGTAGAGGGCCGGGTAGCCTCTGGAGCTCATCCTCTCTTTAGAGGTGACATGTCTAGTGAATGCCCCTATAGTCTATCTCTGTATAAGAAATAAGAAGTTTTCACATTTTCATAGGTCACTTGGAGTGTATAGCTCACATTTGAAATTATGGGAAATGGATACCTTGCACCCTTAAACAAGTACATTCCATTTTCAGACCAGCAGGCCACTTTGGTCCAACGTCTGCATTAAAAAGATAAATGTTATAAACACATATATATCGAAAACAATTAAAAAATCTCAAAATTAAAAAGTTGATTTTTTACCTTCATCATCAAAATCCTCTCCATTTGGTAAGGGCATGTCCAGATCTCCACGGAATTCGGTGTCATTGTATGGCCAGTCCTCCACGACAATCTTTTGTCGTCGTAACCATGAAAGGAATGTAGGCTTGTACGACATGTGTTGACCCCTAGTGATCCTGGGCATCAAACGACTCCAACGGGCCATCCACGGGTCGCATGGCATAGGGGGATCTACCTCAGTCAGCTGATACTGGAACAGTAGCATCCGTTCTAAGAAGAAGGTCACGAGCACATATCTAAAGCAAAATTACTTTAGATTCCCTGCCTTAGCTTTGGACAGTTGGCACTTTATGTTGGTCTTCATGGCCTCTGCCTAGTTGAAGATTGTAGGCGTTGTACAGTTGATAGCATATAGTAACTTCGACTTGTTGGTCTCATGTTCTACCTGGGGCCCCGCCACTCTGTTGATTGTCAATAGAAACACTCTTAGTGTCAGATCCTGAACACTGGAAATCTCAATCTTCCGACTCTTGGATTTCAGGACCTCAGGGCAACGTTCAGTAAGAAATGAAGATATGCTTGCCGCAATTAGTCGTGACCTGTACAAGTTAACTGGCTCCCCTCTTCAGGACAGTCCAGTGATGAAGTATATATCTGAAGTTTCCAACTCCAGCTCCTGGTCACCAATGACAAATATTTCCTAATTAATGTCCCAAAGACTAATTAGGTACCAAAGAAACTCGAGTTGGGCCCGCATCGCTGGCGTTAGAAAGAATTTGAGGAGCCCGCAAGCCCTCAAATATTCCAGGCAATTTGGATCATTCATTGCCTGGGTGTCCACATCCTCATGTTACCGTTCTTTTTAGTCCACCATTTTCAGCGATTCTTTCTGCAAAAGCCATTAATTTGAGTCAACAATCATGCTTGGCCCATAAATTTTGAGTTTTAATGGTGATTTTTAGGAAATAGGGTTTTCTCTTTTCACAGCACCAATGCACCTATTGTAAAAATAGTTGTGCCCACGGTGTGACTATCTTTGTTAATCATCCTGGGCCGGTGCGATTTCGTGCCTAGAAGTTGCGCCGACTGAGGGCGATTTTTTTTTGCAAAACCCCCTAAAAAAACCAAAAAAATATTTAAAAATAGGAATAAAGGACATGAAAATGGAGCTCACAGCTTTGGCTCTTACCTGTAACTGGTAGCTCAACAAATGACCTCCCGAATCTCCTATAATTTGCTCCGTAACAATTAGGGAAAAAGTGAGTAAAATTTTTTCACAACAAGGTAAAATGGTAAATGGTAAAAATATATTTAATTTTCTCCTTTTTATTCATTTTTTTATGAAAATATTAGGTTTTTGTAAACATTTTAACCTTTTTTGCCTCAAGAACTGGATAATACACTTTTTGCGTAGCGACAGGTGATGGATGTTCGACAATGATGACGAGTCACGTTTCAGCTCTTTTCGCGATTCACTAAGCTCATATGAAAAAATTGTCGAGTATTTTTCCCTTTTGACTCGTAAAAGAGAATAAAATGGAGGGTCCGATTTCAAGCTCTTTTTTGAACCTTTAAAATCGAAAAGATAGTCAAGCCCTTGTCATTTTGAACTCGTTAACGGATGTGAAACGTCATGCATCCAGTATAAGTTTACCCCTTTTTCGGGCTGGGAGGCACTATTTACGAAAAAGGTACTCCTTGACTGAAATGGTTAAGTGGTTCTCTCAAGTATTGTTTTCTACCTTTTCGGGCTAGAGAGACACAAATGTACGAAAAGGGACCATGTGGATTTTTCTTCAACGTGTCTTTTTAAAACTCTCTAAACATGAAAAAGTTACCGAGTTACACCTTTGTTGGACTCGTTAAAATATCAAACAACATCGAATTCGTCACCGTGATGAGCATGAGCTTCTCCTTCCTAGTTCTCGTTAAACTTACTAGGTCAGATTCGTCTGAAGGATGAACTTACAGTGTAAGAATATGCTATCCCCTTCAACCTTGAAATTAAAAAATAATTGGGGTACCTACCAGAAATGGTGGGGGAAAATTTGGAAATCTATCAATTGTGTCGATAGCTAACTCTTGAACATGACACTTTCTGCTTTGTGTCGGGTTGGGATATCCTCCTTTGTATTGTTGACCTTCCTGGGTTGGTTCGTCCATTTTTTCCTTCCATTTGATCTCTGCCACATCATCATGACCACCGATCCTATGGATCCAAAAGCTGCCAAACTTCCAGTTGTGTCGCCGATATGTTCAAGAGTTGTCCTTCTACAGTTACATTTCTCTCTAATTCTCTGTGTCATCCAAAATCATTTGCATCCTTTTGTCTCGCGTCGATGATCTGGGAAACATTATGGCCCTCCTTCGACATGGTCACTTCTTGTCAACTTCAACTCATTATACGGGAAGTTAACCGAGAGACTCCCTTCCAGTACCTTAGAGCTTGCATGCCCTAATGGAAAGTTCTTCGCACTCGACGACAATTTCACATCATTGGCTTTCAATCGAGTGATTTCACGGGTGTTCGACTTCAGTTCCTCTATTCACATTTTGTGGATTGTGTTGATAGTACCTTGAGGACCATTGTCATTATTGGTGGTTTCTCTCATGCTTGTTAACAATTTACATCATTAACTAGTAATCAAGCAACTTTCTAGCATGTTTGACGTCAACACATCTATTCATATGTTAGAATTTATGTTGGAATTTGTACTTTGATCAAGTCGTGTTGGAGCGCAAGACCCTGGACTCAGATCACAAAAGTCTAGTTTGTGAAGTAATGTGACATGGTTACATTGATATACATGTCTTTTCCTGATGGATGGCTACAACCATACCATGAGTTATCATCTGTGATCCTTCTCATTATTGGATGGTTGCGACCATACCTTGGTTTCATTATGATCCTCTTTGACGGGTGGTTGCGCTCATGCCTGGATCCATTTACATGATCATTCTCTGGATGGCTGCATCCATGCCACAATTCATGTATCATTCGGAAGAGTTCTTAGTTATGTATATGTATCTATACTTGCTTGCAGGTTTTCCGATGGCAGACTACAGTTCCCCGCACTGATTTATAAAGCATTTCATCCCCCACTCTAGTTCGACCTTCACGATTTAGGGGGAATCTATTACACAATATTTTGTCACTGTCCATGTACTATGCATTCCTTGATCCTAGAGGACCTCTACAGTGAACCCTACATGCTTTCCCTTCATGAAGAAACCCCCACTATGTTCCTCTTCATGAGCAAATCAATTCCCTTTTGCACCATTTCCCCTGAAACTTCTGTTTTTCCCAGTTTACAAGGCTGACACTAATGGCCTTTGTCTTCCTCGCGCCGATGTGCAGAGATTAGCACTATCCCTAGCACTGACCATAGTGACTAATTTGTGTTCTAGTCACATCGGTTCTGTTGTGGAATTTTTTTTAAATTAAGGGCCGAAGCTTCCAATTCTAGAAGCTTTGTAACGGAAGTCTGGTAGATAGTTTAGCCAGATGGGGTCGAGGATATCAGTTTGGTCTCCTTTCCCCTACAATGACGGAACTACCTCAAGGGATAAGACCTTCTCCCATGAGAAGAGGATCCATCTCCCATCCATTCATCTTATATAAACCTCCATTTTCCCCAAGCACAAGCTAGTGTTAGTCTTGAAGTGTTAATGTTGGTGTGCTAGTGTTATTTTGGTTTGGAGTAAACATCAAGTTATTCATAGTTATAGCTCTCTAGTTATGTGTAGGAAAAGTGTGATTTGGTTTAGAGTGAAGCCTAAAGGGAAGAGCCTTAAAACTATTGTTGATTGAGGCCATCATGGAATGCTAGCAAAAGTGTGTGGGAACCTGGTCTTGTCAGAGGAGAACAACAACGTCAAGACAATGGTTGTAATCTCTTCGTAATTCAATATATGCAACTATCAATTGATTTCCTACATGATTTGTCATCTTACATATTCATGACTTAATGTTTCTTGACTTGTTAAGTAGGTTGAATTACAATTTTTCTATTATCATGGTTGTTGTTTGTTGTTGTTTACTTGTTTCAGGTGCTTGAAGAAGGAAGCGAGAGATAGCTAGAGCGAGCAAGCAAGGACATCATCAAACAGGATAAGCGTACTAAGAGGTAGGCCCTCTTAATTGATTCTAACCTAAGGAAATATTCCATAGAATGTATCAGATGTGGCTAGACCCATTATCGAGCTAGAGGAATTTGTTTGTGTCCGCACTTATAATTTTACTTTAGCACAGGCACATTGGAAATGAATCACCAACTTCCTGCTTATAAGGCAAGTGTTCTGCCATTGAACTAGCACCCTTTAAAGAATTATGTGACGATATAGGCATTGATTTTTAAAAAATGTTCGATACATATTTATAAAATATATAATCATGTAGGCCCTATTTTTAACTTAATAAAAAGTAATTCAATAGAGTTAGCTCAACATCACACCCATGTGGCATGGCCTGCACCACAAAATTACAAACAAATTAATCTAGTAATACAAAAAAGTAACTAGAATTAGCACAAGTTGTTAATATCTTTCCACAGCTATTGAAGGGTTTTTATTTAGTGTGTTTCCATTGTTGATCTCTTTGTCTAGTTCCTCTTTGGCCAAACCATTGGTTAAAATATTATTTTGAAAATAGATAAGAAAGGAAATTTTCTTCACCTTGGTAATCAAAGAAAATCCTTAAAATGATTATCTTTGAAATCTGGTTAACAAAAGAAATAAACAATAGTGTGTCTACACAATTTAGATTGCATATTTCATATAAAAGCATTTCACCTCAAACTCAAAATACCATTTTTAAGAGACATGCCTAGATGAAACATTAACATGTTAATTTGTACAAAATTTGGAGAAAGTCTTAATCATTTTAAATCATGTTTTATTATTCATCTCGTTATATATAAATGAGGCAAATGTCTAGAGACAAGAGAAGCGCATCTTAGGATTCTATCGCAAGCTTAAATAAAGTCTTAGAGCAGCCCCAAAAAGGCCAAAAACCCCGAAAGAGAAGGAGGATCATTGGGGCAACAAAGGGAAACCCAATGAGGAGTGGACATGTGGGTGGATAAAACTATAGGGTAATAATGAAGATGAGATTCAAGGAAGGCTTTGGAAAAGGAACCAACAAACATTTAGAGCTCAAGGAACCAACTACACTTATTTTAGTTGCAAGAATAAAATATGTGGTAGAGATACCTTTTGGAACTATATTAGTATATTAGTCACTAGATGGTTGCCAGACACATTACAAGTCAACAATATTCACCAAGTGAAACTATGAGCAGTAGGGGAGATGGCTACAAGCTTTGGACACATTCCTTCACCACAATATTAGCATGGAATAATCATTGATCCTAGACGAACTTAATTTTTCATCATGCATTCTTGCAGAAACAACAATCATAATAAGAAAATACATGAAAGCTAAATTACCAAGTGGAACATTTTGAAAAGCTACATGTAGCTCATGCCAATCTCTGGTTAAACATGAAATTTTTGAAATAATAATCCTCGTCTGCCACTCCCATACATATATAAAAAAAGAGAAACAACTGCCATTCCTTTATTTCTCTCATATGTTTAGGCACAATACCTATAAGAAAATAGATAATCTACCCTATCAAAATCTGAATCATCACTATTATATTTCAGAAATACTTGAAAATTTGTCAAAAACGCATATATCTAGGCACAATACCTATAAGAAAATAGATAATCTACCCTATCAAAATCTAAATCATCATTATTATATTTCAGAAATACTTGAAAATTTGTCAAAAACACATATTATGAAATTCACATCCAAATTAGCTAATAATAAAATAATAATAATTAGAACTTTCATAAAAAAATAAAATTAGATATGGTTATGAGACTTACTCAAAGAGCTTGAGAGTATTTGTGCATAATTTCATATACTGAGGTATTTCCCATGCTCTTCATTCTAACGATTGGAAGGCTCCCAGATTGAAGCTGCCTTAAAAAAATTTAAGGCCTCTCCAAAGTAAAGGCCTATGATATCATGCTCACCATCTCCTATAGCCTGCAACATCTATTTCTAGTGAAATTAGACTCCTAAAGTAGTTAATATTTTAAGCAAATTTCATGAAATCACGAAGAAATTTTTAGGCTCGGTGTATATGGAGCGACAAGGGTAATTAACACCAATAAACCATTCAGTTGGTTTGCAATGTGTTTCAAATCAAACCTATATATCATCCCGAGTGAGGAGAAGAGAGAAGAGAGGAACCCATTGTTTCTCTATCCAATTAGAGTCCTTAGAGTCCTGAGTTTGCAGGCCTGCTTGTACGTTCCAATCTATGTGAAATGGAAGGTATTTATCTATGAGAGTGACCTAAATGAACAAAATATTAGCTTGTAAGTTGTGTGGCTGTGAAATGGTGTATACTGAATCAAATTCCTATTATTAACCAATTTGAGCATCATAGAAAATGCAAGAATCGAGAAAATCAAACCCCAAAACAGAGCCATTTTCAATGGCGAGACAACAATCAAATCTACAACCTTGAAAGACTTAAAGGTCTCTGATCTTTGGTCTTCCCCGGGGCTAGCACTAATAGGCCTTTTAAAGAATGAATGCAAATGCAAAATCTACGAAAGCAAACCTATAGAGAGCAACATCAATCGATATTGAGTTACCTTTGAGGAAGCAAATTCAAATGTGGACTTGGCGCTCTGAATAACTTACAAATTACGTTTCTTCTAAGGAATTCGCCAGGAAATTCAGAGGAACCTGCCACGAAATTTCCGATGTCAAGTGCATTCACTCAGTATTTTTTCAAGGTCTCCTCCCTCCATTAATCCTTGCAGAGAATGTTGGAAATAATACTGAGAGGGGGGTGAATCAGTATTAGCAAGTCAACAATTTTTCATTTCCATAATCATATTCATATACGCTACTTCAGTCAATGGAACTCGTGTGTATACGCAACTATGTTTAAGGCAACTAGGGTATATCCAGCAAACTTATGATTCAGGTAATTCATCATATGTTGATCTTTACTTAGTGCATCAAAAATTCATTAGCCATATAAACAGTAACCAAGTATAGTGAAAACGGAACAGATAATCACACACATGAACACCAAGATTTAAGGTGGAAACCCAATGTGGGTGAAAACCACCTGCTGTAGTCATCTCTGTCTTCTTTTAATAATAAGAAAATTATGTTTATATCTTGTTGTGTTGGTGCAATCTTATACCAGTACGCAAGCTTCTACCTGCAGAAGGCTACAACCTTATCTTGTTCTCCAGCTTCTACTGGAAGGGAGCTACAACCCCCTAGCTCTTGCACTAACTGATCTGTTTACTAGTACGTAGGTGTCGGCCTACCGAAGGCTACAACCTTCTCTTTTCTTCTAGGGACCACGTTTCATAAATTTTCAGACTAGATCCATCAACAATATCATTCAATCATCAAATATATTTGCATCAACAAATCTCCTTTTGAACCAACCACAACTGAATCAATCAATCACTTTAACAACCCTTCAATATGATCTTTTAGAATGTTGTAACTAGAATACAGTAACCAGAACCCAAACCAAAACTTAGAACACTGCAACAGCAAACAGAAACAACTAAAACATATTTTATAAGGTATACGCTACTTCCATGCATCGAACTTGCGTGCATACGTGCTTTCCTCAAGGCGAACCTGCGTATAGATCTGCAAATCAAATTTATGATGTATACGTTGTTTTGATATGCAGAACCAGCGTGTATACACGCCTTTTCTAAATGAACTTGTGTACAGATCTGTAAATGATGATTTAAACATTACAACAATTCTAGACTTCATTCATTTCCATATCATCATATTTAGAGACTACAACATGCGTTAGTTATTCAGATAAATGATCAAACCACATAAGGATAATTCACTTCAAGCCTTAAGATCATTGGATCTTATCCTTCATCAAGTGCTAAGGTTCATCCTTAGTTTAGATTCAGCTATGTACCATACCCTAATAACCTGCATACTAGATCTTATACTTCATCAAATATTCAATACTTCCACACCTTGGCCTAATGATCTTCTCCTCCTTTTATAGTCTTAGGCCTTACTCAATACCATGGACCAAAACCACTTAGGACCAATGCCTTGAACCAAATACTTAGGGTGAATACCTTGGACCATATACCTTGGACCAATACCATGGATCAAAATACCATGGACCAAATACCTTGGACCAATTCAAATTATGCACACAAGTTCAGTGATCTATTTAGCCGGTATTTGTTTGTAGTATAGAGCACTGGCGCATCTCTGTAGAGCTGCGATCCATATGGTTAAAGCATGACGATTTACGAAAAGATTAAAGAATTTTCTTTATCCATAAGAGCAGAATCGGTCTTTAAAAAAAATCTGAATATGGATTAAGTGTTTTTTAGACCACAAAGTCTTGTTAACGTAAACGGAGCGCCAGCGCATCTCTGTAGAGCTGCTATCCATGTGGTTAAAGCTCCACGATATACAAAATGATTGAAGCATTTTCATTATCCATAACCTCAAAATTAGCCTAGGGAAAAAACTGAATATAGATTAAGCTAATAGTGAATAGTCTTATAGACAGCGAAATCTCATAAACGTCATTAAGAACCATTTCATTTCCTCTTTCATCCTCTTCCACACAATCTTTCAATGGGACGACTGAGTGCTATGAGTCTCTCACATTCGATTGAATGTTACAACTTCATAAATTCATTTAATGTTGCAACTTAATACATGTAGACTATGATTTGAGAAATATAATTATTTTTTAACTTTTAAAGATGTGAGGTTTACTATTTTTTAAATATTTTATCAATGTTACCACATTGAATCAATGTTACCATATAAGATGACTCTCTATGATCATGGTCTTCTATACTTGGATTTTTTTTCTCAATCCAAACTGTTATCATGGGAGGATTGGAACTGGATAATAAAGCAGATTGAAAGAAAAGTTAACAATTGTTGCTACTCTATAGTGAGATATTTGAGCATGCGTGTGCTCATTAACAATTTCAACTTCACCAAATTCATCATTTCTTGTTGAATTTATGAGAGATGCACTTTCAACTCTACAAACCATTAATTCATATGAAAAATTATCTTTGTTATTCTCAAACTTAAATGCCTCAAACTCTTATGCAAAGAGGTCACCATCAACTACAATTATACCAACTAGATCACACATGTTATTCACTTCTTTATCGGAAGTTTCACCATCATCAACAAGATCTATTGTTGGATTCACCAATTCACAAATCATTTTGTAGTCACCATCCACGTCTCTTGTCATAGTGGAATTCACCATCATCTTCACCATCCATGTTACAATGGGGTTTTTGAGCATATATATTCTCCTGATCTACTTCACATGTAGAGGCTTCAACTTCTCACTCTGCAATATTTTCAATTTTTTCTTCATCCATATGCATGTCTACATGATGGGTTTCACTTCTATTGTCTTTATGACCATCATCCACATTTGAGTGGGATTATATTAGCTTTGTTTTCCTCCTAGAATCTTGCTCATTTACTCTCAAACTTTTAGTTTACTTTCTAATTATTCTTCATTAGACTGTAACAAAATGTGTTGCTTTATGTCACTTTCCTTTATACGAAATTCGACTTTTAGGGTATTCCATGCTTCCTAGGAATATGTAGCTTTTGCTACCTTACGCAAGGGCTTCTCATACACTGCATGTTTTATAAGATCCAATACTAATTCATTACATAATTCATCATATGGGTTATTATACTGATACCAAATCAACTTTTTACATCAAAGAAAAGTTTTCATTTTGACAGTTCCTCAAAATTAAAAAATTTACTGGTAAATTTTGGAAGTGCAGGAGATCTATCCTTATCCATTCATCCTTGAATTGTTCTACTTCATCTACTTGTCTTTTATATGCCTCAACTGTGGCAAGAACCTCTATGAGCTCTTCTAAATACTTTGGCTCTTCCTTTCGATTTATTTTCTCAATTTGCTTCAATCTTGCTTTGTGACCCATGACTGTCATCTCTGGTTTGTCTTTTGTCTTCTTTCCTTATTGTGTCATCCTTCTAGAAATGAATGTCTCATACAGTTGATTATCTTTAATACTAAACATTTTAACCTTCACTTTAACGGTGGCTCCCAACAACGACTAGGAACTTTGCTAAGCTCTTCTACAAAGATTATTATGGAGGCTCACGGCTACAAATTACAGTGGAGACTCCTTCTTTGGTTAGTGGTGGTGGCTCTTTCCTCTTGATATGGTGGTGGCTCTATAGGCTACTCACCCTAATCTTTTAGTAATTGGGTTTACAAACTCTCAACGAGCTCTAATTTCTAATAATGGACCAACGGATGCAAACTTCGATTTGCGGGCTACTCACAATAACCAATGCTCTTAGTGGAAGTATCTCATGACCTTCTTAACTGCTTTGGTTCTTTAGAACCTTGCTAAATCTTGCTCTGATACCACATGTCATTTAGAGGCAGAGATAAACATGCAAACACAAGAAAAATGTTAGAAAATTATATATTACGGAGCAATGGAATACATAAAATATTGCAGAAATATAAACACAGAAAACGCATAAAACAAGAGAGACACAAATATACGTGGTTCACCCAATTTGGGCTACATCCACGAAGAAACAACTAGTCCTTCTTTTTATATTATCCAACAAACTGAAGAGATACAACCTACATCATATCCGCTATAATTCCCTGTTCGCTCTTAGTCTCCTCTTTCTTCCTCACTCAGAAGACAGATCTACATAGACGCAATACAATTCCCTCATATATAGTGAGGGGTTGCCTTCTAGGGCAAAAAACCCTAAATTAAACATAACTTCTACCGTCAGATCTATGTCTAATGAATGGCCTAGATTGACTATGAAATTACAACATTTTACAAGGCAAATTTACATCTGTTCTTAGCTTCGGGGGCGCTGCCCCCAATCCCCCCGCCAAAGGGGGGTCCCAAAAGGTCGCAGCCGCCCCCCCGGACCCCCGCTGCAGCGAATATTTTATAGGCAGCGTTGCCACACCACTTTGAACTGGGTCTAATGCGGCAATACCTTTGAATACAGAAGATAATCAAGCTCCACACCCAACAAAAAATAAGTACACAACCTCTACTTAAATAAAGAAGCTTTATTCATTAACTATTCTCTCATATACATCCACCGAGTTGTTTTTATTCTCTCTTCTTACTTCACATTACAATGACCTAACCATGAGTATATAAGCACTAAACTTTTTTAACATGGAATCATGCAAACTCTAACTTTCTTTTACTAGTGCAAACTATGATGTGATGCTTTAACTAAACGTTTCTAACTTCACTTTAACATAAATCGACATTTTTATTTTCCTTAACTTGGCTTTTCTTGACAAGGAAGTAAATTTTTAACTCAGGCTCACTTGGCTTGTATATTAGACTTAACTTGCTTTCCTTCACTTAACTTAACTCTTCATACATTGCATGCATACTAGAGTACTTACTATTTCTATCAAGTGAAACAATTTTGACCTATGACATAGTTGCGATCGATGGCAGTAAATCAAATAGGAAATTTGGGGATAGGTTTGTATGAATTGCGTGCTCTTATAATTTTTAAATTGCTATATGACACTGTAGCTCACTTGGTTGTAACACATTTAAATATTTGACAATTGTTAGGCCTATTGGGTAGTTGATTCTATAAGATTACTTTCATTCATATCATTTGTATATTGGTTATGTTAAGGTATAATTGTATGGAATGATTATCTACATACTTTAATAAGTGTTAAACTTATGAATTTTAATAATCATGAAATATAAAAAGTGGGTGTAGTATGGAATCACGTAATTTCAGATTGAAAAAATTGATGAGATAAAATGAGTCACGATGCACCATAAACCTATAGTGATGGGCCATTTGGGTGCACTAAGTCAACCTCCAATGTGGGTGACTATAGGGGCATGTCAATGGATTTTTAGGTTAAATTAAAGTTTATGCTAGAGGTGATATTTCAAGGTCCTGTGATCCGCGCTAACTTGGTTATGTACCATTAGGTTTAGTGTTAGACGATTAAAAAATTTCCTGTTGTTGATCTCATAACTGACTCTTGCCGCTTAATAACTCACTTATGTCATAACTGACTCTTGCGACTCAACTGACTGGATTATTAATTTTTTACTTTGCGCAGAGATCTCTCGACAATGTGTTGAAGGTGTATGCGGTGTATGACAGTGAGGTGGGGTATACGTAGGGGATGAGTTTCATAGCAGGCATGCTTCTGCTGCACATGTCTAAGGAGAATGCATTTTGGGTGACGGTTGTGCTACTCAAAGGCGGTGCGAATACTCCATTGGGAGGGCTATACCTGGACGATCTACCTCTACTCAACAAATGCCTATTTGACTTTGAAACACTTGTGAAGGAGCAACTGCCAGAGTTAGGGAAACATTTGGAGGAGAAAATGATCATGCCATCTATGTTTGTAATCAGCTAGTTCTTAATAGTTTTCTCTACAAATTTGTTGTTTCCACTAATTTTTCGTATATGGAATGTTTTTCTTTTCAATAACTAACTCTTGCAACTCAACTGACTGGCTTATTAATTTTTCAGTTCGCGCAAAGGTCTCTCCACAATGTGTTGCGTATGCGGTGTATGACAGTGAGGTTGGGTATACGCAGGGGATGAGTTTCATAGCGAGCATGCTTCTACTGTACATGTCTGAGGAGAATGTGTTTTGGGTGATGGTTGTGTTGCTCAAAGGAAGAGTGAATACTCCATTGAGAGGGTTATACCTGGATAGTCTACCTCTACTCAACAAATGCCTATTTGACTTTGATACACTTGTGAAGGAGCAACTACCAGAGTTAGGAAAACATTTTGAGGAGAAAATGATCATGCCATCTATGTTTGCAAGTAGCTAGTACTCTGCAGATTTGTCGTTTCTACATATGGGATGTTTTTCTTTTCGAGGGTGTGAAGATTGTTTTCCAAGTGGGTATGGCATTGCTGAAGTTCTTTCAAGGTGGTTTGTTGAAATTATCATTTGAGGATCTCATAATGGCTCTCCGAGAGTTTCCGTGCATGATTTGAATCTAGACATCCTATTGCGAATGGTTTGGTCATTTTTTATTATCAGTGTGAACAAAGAGGGTCGGCTTTGCAAGATATGTTATGACAACATTGTAACTCAAGCAGGACAACTCCTGGTGGAGGACATGTGCCCCAGCCATTTGAGGCCAATTCCACCACACATGGCGTTCCCTCTGCATTGCTCAGCCGGGGACACTATAGAGACTTATGAGAACAATTGTTGGTGGCGTGGTGTCATTATTATACTAGTTCCCTCGGAGGAGGTGCTCTGGGCAGTCTACTTACTATACAACTGCATTATCAAGGTGTGTCGGCGTTTAGATTTACACCCCGCTCTACAATGGCAAGGTGCAACATGGACAGTGGTCCGTTAGGTTTTATTTTGAACCCAACGTTCTATAGTATTATTTTGGAAATCTAGAATGGTAGGAGGAATCATCACAAATCTTTAATTTAAAACATGATATTTTATATATATTTTAGTCCCCCCCAGTGATTATAGCAATAGCATTGCCATCGATTATATGGGATATTTTTTTATTGACTTTTTAAGTTCTCATCTCTGGGAGTGACAGGAGTAATCGCCTGCAGGGATTATAGCAATAGCCTTGTGATGAAATTTATATTTATATTTTTATTTTTATTCCCCATCTCTCACAGTGACAATAACAATAGCATCACTAGGATTATAGCAATAGCCTTTCAATCAATTACTTTTTCTTCTACTAATAATGATATGATTGCTCTTTTTTTTTAAACAAGGTAAAATCTGGAATAAAAAGTTGTATATAAACGAGTTCAATGTATTCTATTATAATTATTAATAAATTAATTTTATGGCAATTCAAAAAATAATAGTACAAATGTTTGTTCCTCAAAATTTCATTTAAAGCAAGCTTGTAAGGCATATAATAGGTGGTGATAAGTATTTTGTGGTGAAAATATCACTCGTTTGAAACCTTGTGTGAAAATATCTAGCAATTATAGGGGGTGGTGCAGCTTAGGCCATGTGTCATCCAAGTGATTTTAACAACTTAAATGCCCCCTAGGTTATGTTTACTCAACTGAAGGCATACAAAATCCTCCTAGGATTAGACTACAAGACCTATGGCGTCCAAACTTCCCCTCTTAACCATTAGACAACATCCATAGAACTCTTAAAACTCACATTACCTAGGAAAAAAAAAATCATCTAAAAAATTATCAATAAAATAAAATATCTCCTAAAAAACCCTTAGGTTTCCTAATCATTATGGAATATGGGTTCATAAAATAAAATATCTCGTAGGAAACCCTTAGGCTTCCTAATCATTATAGAAACATATTGATACAAAGAACTCTCAAGATTCAAATACCGTTCAAGCCACTATATTGATACAAAGAACTCTCAAGATTCAAATACCATTCAAGCCTATCCTGACCTGGACGCACTTCCAACAACGTAGATACAAGGTTAGGTTAGGGTTTCTTTTCTATATTTTGAAAAATTATTGAAAAGGAGTCCAAGAGACCTTGGGATGTGAAACCCAACGGTCACCACATGTACTATAAATGTATATCTCTTGTTAATAAAAATTGTACTCTCATGATTTATCATTCATATTGTTCTTGCTCCCATGTGTGTTTAACATGGTATCAGAGAGGGCGATTGCTGGTCTTGCTCCAATTTGAGCCACTTGTTTTGTGGTCTCTATATATATGTCAGTTCTGCATTACCTGACCTCTGACTCTGCCTTATTCCCCTCAGACCTGAAATAACCTGACTCTGTCAGCACTGTACATCTATCCATACTATCAATTTCTTATAGCACTATCATTTCTTGTTTTAGCGCTGAGCCCTGACGGTGCCACTGCAGAGATGTGCCTCCATCGATGAAGGTCCGCTCCTGTGGAATGCGTTATGTTCGAAGTTTGAACGCGTTATGGTTCGATATTGAATGGTATGCGTATGGTTTTTGAATATTAATGATGTTGAATGAATGCGTTATGTTAGAAGTTGAATGCGATTTTGAATCATTTGAACACTGTTGAATGAATCTGCTGCGCCATGCAGAGATACCTGTATTGCTTTAATGTTTGAATGGTATATGTGTTATGGTATATGTGTTAAAACGACTTTGGTATAACGTTGTGGCTTGAACGCTGAATGGTATAACGTTGTGGCTTGAACGATGTTTGAGCATTAACGCTGTGGGTTTACTCACTGAGAAAATCCATGCACTCCACGGCACGCTTGATGTGGAATCGAGTTTTCTCCACCTAAATATGTGCAGATCCATCCGGTAGAACTGTCTCATGAGGAGCGTGAACTCTACAATAACGTAGAAACAGAAGGTAGAAAAGTGGTTCAAAACTTCATTAATTCAGGCACTGTGCTAAATAATTATTCTTCTATCCTTTAGATAATTCTACGGCTACGTCAAATTTGTGATGATGCGTCGTTGTGCCCATCTGATGTGGAGTCATTGTTTTCGTCTTTCAAATTAGAAGATGCTTCAGGCGATCCCAATTTGTTGAAGAAATTACTTTCAGTTTTGCAAGCTGGAGATGACTTTGATTATCCCGTATGTTTATCACCACCATCAGAGGCTATCATAACCATTTGTTCACATGTGTTCTGTAAGAAGTGCATTGAGAAGACATTGAAACATCTAAAGCCACAATGTCCATTGTACCGTAAGTAGCTTACAGCATCTGATCTTTTTAGTTCACCAAAGGTTGCTGACAAGAATGAAGTTACATCAGAAAAAGTAGCCAAAACCGGTTCAAAAATTAATGCTTTAATAGCTCTATTGAAAGAGTCCCAGGATCATGATCCAACTACAAAATCTGTTGTATTTTCACAATTTCGAAAAATGTTGGATCTCTTGCAGGAACCTTTGGAAAACTCAGGCTTCAAGTTTGTCCGTTTAGATGGGTCTATGCCTCCAAAGAAGCGAGCTGCATCCATTACAACATTCATATTTATATGAACTGAGTATATACGTATTAATGTTGTCCATAAAGTTAGAATGCGTTTGGCAACGCTGTCTTTATTCAGCCGCAGGTTTCTCAATTGATGTATGCTGTATGATGTGGAAGCATTGTTGTCTGCCGTCATTAATGACCTGGAATAGCAAAGCAACCTACTTTTGAATAATAGTGTTGATTTATTTAATGCACAGAGAATAAGGCATCCTTCCAGTTGTTAAAGATGGTATTATTGCATAAGAACCATTTTGTGAGATCTCCGCCAATTGTGGCATGCAATGCTCTTTGAACATCCGGATTGATATAATAAACAATTGCATAGTTATCAAGACAGGGATCATATGATCCTGCCATTAATTTTCTTCTCGAATTTTGCCCAACTATGACATTTTCCAAGCACTTGGGTGTGTATAGACTATACATATCAATCTCTTTTAATTGCTTCAGCGTTTCGTCTACCGCTGTTTTACATTTGAGGTTGCTCCATGGTTTGCCACTGAAGAAATCGCAGTTGGATGCAATGATATGGTTTGATATTGAGGCTTTATCGCCGGGAATATGAAATGATATTTTCTTAAAAAAGGAAATGTAATACATTCGGGTCGCGGTAATTCTGATATCTGGTAGCTACAACGATATCTCTGGTCTTCACAGACTTTCTACTTTGTGTATACCAGTGGGTGGACGCGTGTTCGATTCTCAGGGCATACGTGTTTGATATCCCCTGAATTTCAAAAAGTGAATTGAAGATGAACATCATGGAAATTACTCAGAAACTTTCGTGACATGCTTGAATGTAACTCATCATCATGACACTTTCTGCATCCTTCTCTGAAAGTGTAAGCTGCCTGAAGTGAAATTCCGAAAAATGCTACTCGATATATTAGCTGCCTGAAATGAAATTCCCGGAAGTGCTACTCGATATATTTAGGTGCGGTCTTCATATTTGTGATTTGTGAGTTAAATTTCCTTCATTCTGACTGGTGTCCGACAAAGGTAAATAGTTTCTTCTTGTAGTCAACTTGTTCAGAAAGCAAAGAATAAATGGTTTGTGTAAAGATGAAATGAAAGTTGGTTTGAGAACGGTGTCTTGCTCAGGTTTCTTTGCCATCAGCTGACTTCATATAACAAGGTCTGAAAATATTTCATTTGAAGCGGGGAAGCATAATATTTTTTCGAAAAGTAGTGGATCTAAATAAATGAAGTCCTCTTGTTGAAAATATGTTGGAGATCAATGCCTTGCTCTGCTTTCTGCTGCCCGAGGGATTTAAAGCATTAAATCTGAAAAATCTTTTCTTTGAAGCGACAAATCTAAAAAAAAAAAATTGCTTTGAAGCGGTAAACCTGGAAAACATACTTTGAAGCGGCATATCTGAAAAAGCTATCTTTCTTGGGACAAAACAGTTAATTCTTTTCTCTCCCTGCATGAAAGTTCTTTGGAGGGTTGTACATTTAACAGAAGCTTAAGCCTTGGGTTGATTGTAAATGAACAACCTTGTGGTACTTTACAGACCCATTTTAGATTGTTGTAAGATTCTTTCGATTGCTGGTGATTTAAAAAATTTGTGTTGCTACTGGCCCGCTTTTGGAAATTATTGTGATTCACTCTTCTTGTAGATCACTTTACGGGTTACTTTTCTAGACAGCTGGAAGAAAGCACAGATGTTGTAAACATATTCGCTGTGTTTTTTGATTATTCGCTTGAGCTGTAAATTTTTGTTTATCTTGTCTTTATTTCAGGGAAATCGCCAAATGCTATATTAAATATTGTACAAAGCATGCGAAAGGAGCAACTCTGGGAGATGTTGTGGTAATATCTCTAAGAAGAGAATATTTGAGACAAAGCTTGTAGGGTACTGTCTACAGTTAAGGTGTAAATCTGACATTGAAGAAAAATGGCCAGAATCAGTGAAGTATTAGAGTTCATGAAAACCCTTATACAATCCACTGTTGATGACACATTACAAATCAGCAAAGGATCTCTCTCAGAAATTCAGACATGTCTACAAAATGCACAAGAAAAGATCGATTTTTTGCAGCTTGAATCACAGCTACAGCAAGAAGAGCTACATCAAAATAGACATCATGTTGAACCTGCTTTTGTTTAGAACATTGAGACACCCACCCATCAGCAGCAAGTCAATAATGTTATTGTTCATTCAAATAAAGTAGCAATTGTACATGCAGATGCAGAAACTCAGTTTGCACTTCCCAAGCCCATCATCAGACCTTGGGAACATCTTGTCCACAACAAGCACAGAACCGGTCTTGGATATGACAAGGACTTGTCCTTTCATATTCCAGACTACTCAAAGCCCATTCAGTTTCAGAGTGCTGGATTTATTCATGATAGTTCACCTCCAGCTGTTCCAGATTCTGCCCCTCTTCCACAACAACAACAACAACAACAACAACAAATTATAAAATGCCAACACTGCGATCGAATTGGCCATCTGAAAGATCACTGTTTTGATCTCCATCCATGTAAGCACTGTCATAAAACCAGTCATTCTTCAAACAGATGCTTCAAAAACAAACGTCCTGCAAGAACAAAGATTCATCTTAGATGGATCGCTTCTTGGCAATGGGCATCAACAGCTAAGAAGATATTCCAAACACATGTCAGAACTTGTTCCAGAGTATTGAAAAGTCTTGCAACTGAGTTTTCTCCATCATCTCACCTTGTATCTGACAGGGGTGGAAATGATGGTCATCTACAAGCTTCAAAGTCACATCAAGTGAGCCTGAGCCACAACCTGTCACAACAGTTTCAAAGTTGTAGCCAGAGACAAAGATGCCCGTGAACATGCCTTCAGTTGGCAATCTAGGACACTTCCTCTAGCAGAAGACTTCAGCTTCTTGCCACTTTCGAAAGAATTCTAGGAACAAAATTGAGAACACTTCCTCTAGTAGAAGACTCCAGCTTCTTGCCAGTTTTGGAAGAGTTCCAAGAATTGCA
Organism: Pinus taeda; assembly: GCA_000404065.3. Classification (NCBI taxonomy): domain Eukaryota; kingdom Viridiplantae; phylum Streptophyta; class Pinopsida; order Pinales; family Pinaceae; genus Pinus; species Pinus taeda. Next base: position 39,114 of record APFE030850936.1, on the reverse strand, counting down.
TTAAGAATTCCAGAGTTGTTGGTCATCCTTAAACCATCACAGGTTGAGACTTCCCTTTTCAGGTTGAAGTTTTCCCTTTTATGCGGGGTGAGACCTCCCTCTATTGGTTGAAGGTTTCCCTCTTCAAATCAACAGGAGCACTTCCTCTAGCAGAAAACTTCAGTTTCTTGCTAGTTTTGGAAGAGTTCCAGGAACTACACTAAGCGTTCGAGTGTTGGTGGTCATCCTTAAACCACCGCCCTTTATACCAACATTTCATAGAGCACATTCAGCCTAGTGCTGCCATACATATTTGCACATTTTGTATTACAACTCTCTTCTTGGACTCATACATAACCCTTCGGATTAAGGGGGGCAATGTTGGACACCTAATCCTCAATGGGTTAGTGTGGAAGCCGAATGGACAAAAGGAGTCCAAGAGACCTTGGGATGTGAAACCCAATAGTCACCACATGCACTATAAATGTATATCTCTTGTAAATAAAAATTGTGCTCTCATGATTTATCATTCATATTGTTCTTGCTCCCATGTGTGTTTAACAATTATTGTACAAATAGAAATAAATGCTCAATTTTACATTAAAAATTGTATTTTTATTTTTTATTTTTTATAAATTAAAATTCAATTAATTAAATTTTTTAAAATTTCATCTCGAATTACATCTTTTGTTACAATTTACTAATCCTCATTTTAAATTATACTATCAATAAACTTCGGATAAAGTAAATAAGTTAGCTTTATCTTATAGAATTTGTTACAATTTGTTAATTCTTATTTTAAATTATACTATGTATAAATTTCAGATAATGTAAATAATTTAGCTTTATTTTCCACTTTTGTATGCAATTTTCTTTATTAGTTCTTATTTTAAATGATAATTTACATGTCAAAATTGTTCCTCAATTTATGCCTTACACCGTTTCCTTTGCAACATCTGATGCAAATACTAGTTTAATTGTTTTTCTTTATCTCTTTGATATATGTGTTCAATAGTGAGGAAGTACATGATCTTGTGCAGTAAACCTACCCTCCTTTTTCCATGAGAAAGACGGCGTGAATTGCCATTATTTTTGGCTTGAAGGAACGGTGGTGGACTCAAAGGCGGAATTATCTTGTGATCAACCAATTCCTATTTCATATAACAACTTCCCATCGTCTTAGGTTTTCTCGACTCAACTTCTCAATTAAAAGGGATTCTTCCCAAAGTTAGAGCTTTATAGTAAACGCAAGAGGAATACACGTTTGGAGCTTTGAGAGGAATACATAGTCTAAGGCTCTATAGTAAATTCCATAGGAATACCATGTCTGGAGATCTATAGTAAATGCAAGAGGAATACTTCCTTTCATTTTTCTTTGCAAACAAGACAAATTAGGCTTTCATGCTTTATATTTGAAGCAAAAAATGGAATGCATGAGAAAATTCTGCAGTGAATATTACATGGTGTGAAAATAAAAATAGAACAATGATTAGAAACTAATGTGAACGCAACAATCTGAGTTTGACATGCATCAATGAAATTTAACCTCTTTGTGAGTGTCATAAAACCCACTAAGGTTGAAGATTGGGGTTTATGTAAATTCAAAAAACCATACCCACTTTCACTTTAGGACCATTGTTGTGAAAAGAAAAATAAAACAATGTTCAGAAACAGATGTGAACATAACAATCCTAGTTTAACATGGATAAATAAAATTGAACCTCTATGTGTATGTCATAAAACCTGTCGAGGTTAAAGATTGGCAAATTGAAAAAATGAAGTGATAAATTTCACTTGAGATAATTCCACTGCTAAGAAATTAGCCCGTCAGTTTCTTGCGGCCTGGTGATACATATTCAGAATGTTTAATAACGCATCCGACTTTTCTCGTAGGCTTTGGGTACATTGGGTTGATCTTGGAAGAAATTCTCTAGAACCAATGACTAGGATTTTGAGCTTAGATTCTTCGAATCAACGTGATCAGTGTTGGATCCTGCTACTAAACCAACAACCCCATCTACCAAAATAGTTTCCTATCAATCCCTCGCTATACATCATTAAAAGTGTGGGATAGGTTTTGTAAAACTTACATTGATTTTCCACCACATAGTTCCACTAATAAGAAATTTCCTTTGAGGCCTCTTTGGAAGTTATTGAGGTGATTTCTATAAGGCGATAGTTTTTCATGACCATGTCGCTCACAGTGGGCCAATCATTGCCATATTGGGGCATGAGAGACACTAGGTACTAGTACTTCATCAAATCATCTTCAGTGAAGAGTTTGGTCAAACCTTTGGTAGCTTTAACATAGCCCTCGATGAATATGGTGATGATTTCAGAGGGATTGGATGTCAAAAATGCCTAAATATCCTTCAATATATTCACAACTCGCATCTGTAATAGAACGACATTCTAAATAAACAAAATATTTAAATATTGGTTTAGTTAAACTTAAACATGTTTAACAAAATCTATAATCAGTCGTAATCTATCAATGTATATAATGCTTCAAATGTCTAGGTTTAAATCTCTTAAATGAAATAGACCTCAATATGAATCGAATTGGTTTAAGTTTACATCCAAGGCTTTAGTTTCACTGATTAAAATTAATATTATTGAACATTTGGGTAAATTCAAATATCATGAATAATGTGGCCTTGGAGGTATGGTGCATTGATTTACAGTGAAAAATAATACCCTAACAACCCAAATAACACTTAGAATGTGGAAAATTATGGCCGAATGTATTTAATTTAAACAATCATTTTTATTTTTTTTTAGAGTAGCTAATCAAGGGACTTTGGATTTTAACCTACAAAACTTGTGAAATTGTAGCAATTGCTTCCAAAGGAATGATAGAGCCAAACATCATTTTCGTAATCATACATGTCCCACATTATCCCTCTAGCACCATTCTACAAAATTTTCCCAAATTAAATACCCTAATTTCTTGAAGTCCCGACTAAATTCCCAATTATGCAAATACCCTAATTGCCCTGAAATATTTTATAAGCCATGCATACATTTAATTGATCTGTAACGCTAACTTCTTGCTTATTGTAAGTGAATCTTTGGACAACCATCTATGATTCTTCTCTGATGATTTCATAAGAATTGTGGGTCATTAGGCATGAGTATTTATTGAAAGGTAGGCCACCCACATAAACAAAAATAAAAGGAAATATCAATGATTTGCAGAGAAATTAAATGAAAATCAATCAGAATCTTTTGAAGTTGAGAAAGATGCCTCTAAAGTTTGATTTGTAGTATTAGTCTTGGTGCATCTGTAACTCAAGTCGCCCACTGAACTACGCAATATGCATTGAAGACCCACGACAAAGTCACTATCCTTTGTACAAATATCATGGACTTGTTGGGAAAAAAAAGGGAGAAATGAATGAGAATATCCTCTTATTGTCATGATTGATTCTAAGATCATTACAGTCAAAATATCAGATGTGGGCAATGCGATTTGATCTCACAACTTGACAACTCCCATTGGAACAAGTTGCTCCTGCACCACTCATAGGCAAGAGCACAATTCCATCCATGAACAAGATGATGCATCACATATGCACATGTACTTCTGGAAATCCTAATACCAGTCCTTAGCATGCTTAATCTAGAGTAGGGAGACGACGGAATCAAACCTTCAGTGAAGAGAACATTTTCAATATTCCTCACCCTTGTGCTCACACTAGTGTTGCATTGCAACTGTAGGTTGCATTGAGACTGAGAACACATCCTGCGACCCAAACTCGAGACAACCAACGAAATAGAAGACTGAACTTAGGGATCAAAGATGAAATCCAAGAGTTGCGAGATCCCGCCATGTGGTAAAAATTTATTTGACAAAGGAGGAAAAAAATCGAATGCTCTGATTGGCCAAATCTATCCAATCAAAGAACGTAGAGGAACACCTTTAGTGTAAGTATATTTTTAGAATGTGATATGTATATTGTAATTGTTTTGAAATCACATTTTATATAATTTATTACTTTTATGTAATTTTTAATATAATTTTCAAATAAATATACATTAAATTAAATAATTAAAACTATTGTAACTTTTTCAAAATGTTATATTTTAATTTATAATTAAAAAAAATAATATAATTAACATATTTTTAATTTTATATTTAATAAAAAAGATTAATGAAAAAGGAAAAATATAATATAAATGAAAGAAATTGATATCACTAAATTTCATGTCGTTTGAATATCTATTTTCAAAAACTTAAAATAAATTATCCCCTATCCACTCGTGTAATCTCTATGCAAACTTCCCTAATGCAACGATCTCTATGCAAACTTCCCTAATGCAACGATAGACAAGTTATCTCTAATAATATCAATGGAGATCAAAAGGATAAAGGAGGACTTTATGTCTGAGAGGAAAAGTCCCACAAAACTAAGAGTCCAACAAATCATTGTCTTTGTATAAGATAAGTGAATGGTAAGTGAAATAGCATCCCCGGTATATGCCTAAGACAATAGTGATGTGGAAAATGAGACAATAGTAGCCTACAAGATGGAGTCAATTTTGCAGGTATTAGATAGTATTGTCTTAAATTGTTATGGTTTTGTCTTAATTGTTAATTGTGTTAAATGGCTTTCATTGATATTGTCTTAACTAGCCATTGTCTGGAATATAAAGTTTTGTTTTAAAATATATATTGTCTCAAACTATTTTTGTCTTAAATATAAAGTTTTGTATTAAAATATTTTTCTCTCAAACAATTTTGTTTAAATATAAAGTTTTATCTTTATTTTTATCTTAAACATAAAATTTTTGTCTCAAAATACTTTTATTAAATATAATATTATCTTAAAATATTTTCCTCTCTATTAGATTTTAATATAAAATAACTAAAATAAAAAATAAATTCTTTAGCCCTTTAGTAGTGTTTACTAAAAATTTTCCATTATAATATTCATGGTGTTTAGTAAAATTTTGCCCATTATAATTTTCAGTTTCCGATTAAAAAGTATTTTGTATTTTTATGTGAAAGGAATAATTCACTTAGAGCCATCTATATTTATGTGAAAAGAATAATTCACTTATAGCAATCTTCTGTTCCGCCTGTGTAATTGTATTTTTGATTCGCCAAGCATTTGCGACTACAGGTACCCTAGTCAAAGGGGGATGGTGGAGCTAGAGCATAGGGAAATGGAAACATGGATAAGGGAGAAAGTAAGAGCTATCCATATTTCAGAGGATTCCTATATTGATCCCAGATTGCGGTCCGTTGTGTCGATTTTTAGAGTTCCTAACTTCCTCAAAGAGTTGAAACGCAAAGCATATGTCCCTCAGATGGTTTTGCTAGGTCCATATCATTCCATCAGATTTGGGGAAGACAAGGAAGTAAATTTTTAACTCAAGCTCACTTGGCTTGTATATTAGACTTAACTTGCTTTCCTTCACTTAACTTAACTCTTCATACATTGCATGCATACTAGAGTACTTACTATTTCTATCAAGTGAAACAATTTTGACCTATGACATAGTTGCGATCGATGACAGTAAATCAAATAGGAAATTTGGGGATAGGTTTGTATGAATTGCGTGCTCTTATAATTTTTAAATTGATATATGACACTGTAGCTCACTTGGTCGTAACACATTTAAATATTTGACAATTGTTAGGCCTATTGGGTAGTTGATTCTATAAGATTACTTTCATTCATATCATTTGTATATTGGTTATGTTAAGGCATAATTGTATGGAATGATTATCTACATACTTTAATAAGTGTTAAACTTATGAATTTTAATAATCATGAAATATAAAAAGTGGGTGTAGTATGGAATCACGTAATTTCAGATTGAAAAAATTGATGAGATAAAATGAGTCACGATGCACCATAAACCTATAGTGATGGGCCATTTGGGTGCACTAAGTCAACCTCCAATGTGGGTGACTATAGGGGCATGTCAATGCATTTTTAGGTTAAATTAAAGTTTATGCTAGAGGTGATATTTCAAGGTCCTTCATAATTTATTTATATATATCTCTATTAAGTGAGAATGATAAAGCACATAGTCGTTATTCCATAGTTTGAAATGATATCAATTAATAATATTACTTAGTTTCTTAATAATGCATTCATGGCTTTCTAATGATGAAAACATTTACCAAAATCTTAATACCTAACAATAAATTAATATCAAAAAATACTAAATTGCATTTGTATTTTATTTTACAATATTAGTAGAAAGTTTTTTACAATAAGAAAAAATTTAAATACTAAAATATTTTCTAATAAATAATTACGCCGTAAGGCGTTTCCATTTGAAATGAACTCTCCTGTGATCCATGCTAACTTGGTTATGTACCATTAGGTTTAGTGTTAGACGATTAAAAAATTTCCTGTTGTTGATCTCATAACTGACTCTTGTCGCTCAATAACTCACTTATGTCATAACTGACTCTTGCGACTCAACTGACTGGCTTATTAATTTTGTAGTTTGAGCAGAGGTCTCTCCACAATGTGTTGAAGGTGTATGCGGTGTATGACAGTGAGGTGGGGTATACGCAGGGGATGAGTTTCATAGTAGGCGTGCTTCTGTTTCACATGTCTGAGGAGAATGCGTTTTGGGTGATGGTTGTGCTGCTCAAAGGCGGAGCAAATAATCGATTGTTGTACATGTTTGAGGAGAATGCGTTTTTGGTGATGGTTGTGCTGCTCAAAGGCGGAGCGAATAGTCCATTGGGAGGGCTATACCTGGACGGTCTACCTCTACTCAACAAGTGCCTATTTGACTTTGAAACACTTGTGAAGGAGCAACTGCCAGATTTAGGGAAACATTTTGAGGAGCAAATGATCATGCCATTTATGTTTGTAAGCAGCTGGTTCTTAATATTTTTCTCTGGAGATTTGTCGTTTCCACTAATTGTTCGTATATGGGATGTTTTTCTTTTCAATAACTGACTCTTGCGACTCAACTGACTGGCTTATTAATTTTTCAGTTCGCGCAGAGGTCTCTCCACAATGTGTTGCGTATGCGGTGTATGACAGTGAGGTGGGGTATACGCAGCGGATGAGTTTCATAGCAAGCATGCTTCTGCTGTACATGTCTGAGGAGAATGCATTTTGGGTGATGGTTGTGTTGCTCAAAGGCAGAGCGAATACTCCATTGAGAGGGTTATACCTGGACAGTCTACCTCTACTCAACAAATGCCTATTTGACTTTGATACACTTGTGAAGGAGCAACTACCAGAGTTAGGAAAACATTTTGAGGAGCAAATGATCATGCCATTTATGTTTGCAAGTAGCTAGTTCTTGACAGTTTTCTCTGCAGATTTGTCGTTTCTACATATGGGATGTTTTTCTTTTCGAGGGTGTGAAGATTGTTTTCCAAGTGGGTATGGCATTGTTGAAGTTCTTTCAAGACGGTTTGTTGAAATTATCATTTGAGGATCTCATAATGGCTCTCCGAGAGTTTCCATGCATGATTTGAATCTAGACATCCTATTGCGAATGGTTTGGTCATTTTTTATTGTCAGTGTGAACAAAGAGGGTTGGCTTTGCAAGATATGTTATGACAACATTGTAACTCAAGCAGGACAACTCCTGGTGGAGGACATGTGCCCCAGCCATTTGAGGCCAATTCCACCACACATGGCGTTCCCTCTGCACTGCTCAGCCGGGGATGCTGTAGAGGCTTATGAGAACAATTGCTGGTGGCGTGGTGTCATTATTATACTAGTTCCCTCGGAGGAGGTGCTCTGGGCGGTCTACTTACTATACAACTGCATTATCAAGGCGTGTCAGCGTTTAGATTTACACCCCGCTCTACAATGGTAAGGTGGAACATGGACGGTGGTCCGTTAAGTTTTATTGTGAACCCAATGTTCTATAGTATTATTTTGGAAATCTAGAATGGTAGGAGGAATCATCGCAAATCTTTAATTTAAAACATGATATTTTATATATTTTTTATTCCCCCCTAGTGATTATAGCAATAGCCTTGCCACCGATTATATGGGATCAATTTTTTTATTGACTTTAAGTTCTCATCTCTGGGAGTGACAGGAGCAATCGCATGCAGGGATTATAGCAATAGCCTTGTGATGAAATTTATATATTTTTTTATTTTTATTCCCCATCTCTCACAGTGAAAATAGCAATAGCATCACTAGGATTATAGCAATAGCCTTTCAATCAATTACTTTTTTTTTCTACTAATAATGATATGATTGCTCTTTTTTTTTAAAACAAGGTAAAATGTGGAATAAAAAGTTGTATATAAAAGAGTTCAATGTATTCTATTATAATTATTAACAAATTAATTTTATGGCAATTCAAAAAATAATAGTACAAATGTTTGTTCCTCAAAATTTCATTTAAAGCAAGCTCATAAGGCATATAATAGGTGGTGATAAGTATTTTGTGGTGAAAAGCTCACTCGTTTGAAACCTTGTGGGAAAATATCTAGCAATTATAGGGGGTGGTGCGGCTTAGGCCATGTGTCATCCAAGTGATTTTGACAACTTAAATGCCCCTAGGTTATGTTTACTCAACTGAAGGCATACAAACTCCTCCTAGGCTTAGACTACAAGACCTATGGGGTCCAAACTTCCCCTCTTAACCATTAGACAACATCCATAGAACTCTTAAAACTCACATTACCTAGGAAACAAAATTTCATCTAAAAAATTATCAATAAAATAAAATATCTCCTAAAAAACCCTTAGGTTTCCTAATCATTATGGAATATGGGTTCATAAAATAAAATATCTCGTAGGAAACCCTTAGGCTTCCTAATCATTATACAAATATATTGATACAAAGAACTCTCAAGATTCAAATACTGTTCAAGCCTATCCTGACCTGAACGCACTTCCAACAACGTAGATACAAGGTTAGGTTAGGGTCTCTTTTCTATATTTTGAAAAATTATTGTACAAATAGAAATAAATGCTCAATTTTACATTAAAAATTGTATTTTTTTATTTTTTATAAATTAAAATTCAATTAATTAAAATTTTTAAAATTTCATCTCTAATTACATCTTTTGTTACAATTTACTAATCCTCATTTTAAATTATACTATCTATAAACCTTGGATAATGTAAATAAGTTAGCTTTATCTTATAGAATTTGTTACAATTTATTAATTCTTATTTTAAATTATACTATGTACAAATTTAAGATAATGTAAATAATTTAGCTTTATTTTCCACTTTTGTATGCAATTTTCTTTATTAGTTCTTATTTTAAATGATAATTTACATGTCAAAATTGTTCCTCAATTTATGCCTTACAACGTTTCCTTTGCAACATCTGATGCAAATACTAGTTTAATTGTTTTTCTTTATCTCTTTGATATATGTGTTCAATAGTGAGGAAGTACATGATCTTGTGCAGTAACCCTACCCTCCTCTTTCCATGAGAAAGACAATGTGAATTGCCATTATTTTTGGCTTGAAGGAACGGTGGTGGACTCAAATGCGGAATTATCTTGTGATCAACCAATTCCTATTTCATATAACAACTTCCCATCGTCTTAGGTTTTCTCGACTCAACTTCTCAATTAAAAGGGATTCTTCCCAAAGTTGGAGCTTTATAGTAAATGCAAGAGGAATGCCCGTTTGGAGCTTTGAGAGGAATACATAGTCTAAGGCTCTATAGTAAATTCCACAGGAATACCATGTCTAGAGATCTATAGTAAATGCAAGAGGAATACTTCCTTTCATTTTTCTTTGCAAACAAGACAAATTAGGTTTTCATGCTTTACATTTGAAGCAAAAAATGGAATGCATGAGAAAATTCTGCAGTGAATATTACATTGTGTGAAAATAAAAATAGAACAATGATTAGAAACTAATGTGAATGCAACAATATGAGTTTAACATGCATCAATAAAATTTAACCTCTTTGTGAATGTCATAAAACCAACTAAGGTTGAAGATTGGGGTTTATGTAAATTCAAAAAACCATACCCACTTTCACTTTAGGACCATTGTTGTGAAAAGAAAAATAAAACAATGTTCAGAAACCGATGTGAACATAACAATCCTAGTTTAGCATGGATCAAAAAAATTGAACCTCTATGTGTATGTCATAAAACCTGTCGAGGTTAAAGATTGGTCTATGCAAATTGAAAAAATGAAGTGATAAATTTCACTTGAAATAATTCCACTGCTAAGAAATTAGCCCGTCAGTTTCTTGCGGCCTGGTGATACATATTCAGAATGTTTAATAGCGCATCTGAATTTTCTCGTAGGATTTGGGTACATTGGGTTGATCTTGGAAGAAATTCTCCAGAACCAACGACTAGGATTTTGAGCTTAGATTCTTCGAATCAACGTGATCAGTGTTGGATCCTGCTACTAAACCAACAACCCCATCTACAAAAATAGTTTCCCATCAATCCCTCGCTATACATCATTAAAAGTGTGGGATAGGTTTTGTAAAACTTACATTGATTTTCCACCACATAGTTCCACTGATAAGAAATTCCCTTTGAGGCCTCTTTGGAAGTTATTGAGGTGATTTCTATAAGGCGATATTTTTTCATGACCATGTCGCTCACAGTGGGCCAATCATTGCCATATTGGGGCATGACAGACACTAGGTACTAGTACTTCATCAAATCATCTTTAGTGAAGACTTTGGTCAAACCTTTGGTAGCTTTAACATAGTCCTCGATGAATATGGTGATAATTTCAGAGGGATTGGATGTCAAAAATGCCTAAATATCCTTCAATGTATTCACAACTCGCATCTGTAATAGAACGATATTCTAAATAAACAAAATATTTAAATATTGGTTTAGTTAAACTTAAACATGGTTAACAAAATCTATAATCAGTTGTAATCTATCAATGTATATAATGCTTCAAATGTCTAGGTTCAAATCTCTTAAATGAAATAGACCTCAATATGAATCGAATTGGTTTAAGTTTACACCCAAGGCTTTAGTTTCAGTGATTAAAATTAATACTACTGAACATTTGGGTAAATTCAAATATCATGAATAATGTGGCCTTGGAGGTATGGTGCATTGATTTACAGTGAAAAATAATACCCTAACAACCCAAATAACACTTAGAATGTGGAAAATTATGGCCGAATGTATTTAATTTAAACAATCATTTTTTATTTTTTTTACAGTAGCTAATCAAGGGACTTGGGATTTTAACCTACAAAACTTGTGAAATTGTAGCAATTACCTCCAAAGGAATGATAGAGCCAAACATCATTTTCGTAATCATACATGTCCCACATTATCCCTCTAGCACCATTCTACAAAATTTTCCCAAATTAAATACCCTAATTTCTTGAAGTCCGGACTAAATTCCCAACTATTCAAATACCCTAATTGCCCTGAAATATTTTATAATCCATGCATACATTTAATTGATATGTAAAGCTAACTTCTTGCTTATTGTAAATGAATCTTTGGACAACCATCTATGATTCTTCTCTAATGATTTCATAAGAATTGTGGGTCATTAGGCATGAGTATTTATTGAAAGGTAGGCCACCCACCTAAACAAAAATAAAAAGAAATATCAATGATTTGCAGCGAAATTAAATGAAAATCAATCAGTATCTTTAGAAGTTGAGAAAGATGCCTCTAAAGTTGGATTTGTAGTATTAGTCTTGGTGCATCTGTAACTCGAGTCACCCACTGAACTACGCAATATGCATTGAAGACCCACGACAAAGTCACTATCCTTTTTACAAATATCATGGACTTGTTGGAAAAAAAAAAAGGGAGAAATGAATGAGAATATCCTCTGATTGTCATGATTGATTCTAAGATCATTACAGTCAAAATATCAGATGTGGGCAATGCGATTTGATCTCACGACTTGACAACTCCCATTGGAACAAGTTGCTCCTGCACCACTCATAGGCAAGAGCACAATTTCATCCATGAACCAGATGACGCATCACATATGCACATGTACTTCTGGAAATCCTAATACCAGTCCTTAGCATGCTTAATCTAGAGCAGGGAGACGACGGAATCAAACCTTCAGTGAAGAGAACATTTTCAATATTCCTCACCCTTGTGCTCACACTAGTGTTGCATTGCAACTGTAGGTTGCATTGAGACTGAGAACACATCCTGCGACCCAAACTCGAGACAACCAACGAAACAGAAGACTGAACTCAGGGATCAAAGATGAAATCCAAGAGTTGAGGTCCATATCATTCCATCGGATTTGGGGAAGACATGGGCCTGTGTAATCGTAATTCTGATGTTCTCACAGGTGCGGCCATGTCAAGCATTCATGAACTTGGAGATACTGCGGCCATGGCAAGCATTTATGGACCTGATGAGTTGAGGTACCCTAATCGAAGGGTGATGGTGGAGCTGGAGCCTAGGGAAACGGAAACATGGATACGGGGAAAAGCAAGTGAAATTCATATTTTAACTTGGGTGCGTTGAAGGAGAGCCTCAACATGTTGTGTTGCAATGAGAGAAGAAAAATAATATAAGTGCCATCATCAATTATTGTTGTACTGCTCTGTAAAATTATTGTACTGCTCTGTAAACATCACTGACTGGGTCCATCCTCACTGCAATTTTAATTATTGTTGTCCTGATCTGTAAGCGTGCATTGAAGACCCACGACAAAGTCACTATCCTTTGTACAAATATCATGGACTTGTTGGGAAAAGAAAGGGAGAAATGAATGAGAATATCCTCTGATTGTCATGATTGATTCTAAGATCATTACAGTCAAAATATCAGATGTGCGCAATGCGATTTGATCTCACGACTTGACAACTCTCATTGGAACAAGTTGCTCCTGCACCACTCGTAATCGTAATTCTGATTCGGAAACTGCTATGGAAGAATCTGCGGTACCAGCGATTCCATCTGCGAATATGCCAAGCATTTATAGTAGTGTTCACTAAAATTTTTCCATTATAATATTCATAGTGTTTAGTAAAATTTTGCCCATTATAATATTCAGTTTAGGATTAAAAAGTATTTTGTATTTTTATGTGAAAGGAATAACTCACTTAGAGCCATCTATATTTATGTGAAAAGAATAATTCACTTATAGCAATCTTCTGTTCTGCTCCAGCCTCACGGATTTGGGGAAGACATGGAAATTCTCCCAGGTAGCCCGTCAAGCACTTATGAGTTGAGGTACCCTAGGGAAAGGCAGATGGTGGAGCTGGAGCATAGGGAAACGGAAACATGGATAAGGGAGGAAGCAAGAGCTATCCATATTTCAGAGGAATCCTATATTGATCCCAGATTGCGGTCCGTTGTATCGATTTTTAGAGTTCCTAACTTCCTCAAAGAGTTGAAACGCAAAGCATATGTCCCTCAGATGGTTTTGCTAGGTCCATATCATTCCAACGGATCAACAAATCTTTGTGGAATGGACCATCAGAAAAGGAGAGCCCTGCGTAGAATGTCGACGAGGTTCAATGAGAATTTCGTCGGTGTTTCAGATGATATAGAGTTCTCCGTTCGTGCAATCGATGAGATCTTCAAGGATGCTGACAAAATCAAGGACTACTACGAAGAACAAATTGAGTGGGAGCCAAAGCGCCTGGCTGTGATGCTTACATTGGATGGTTGCTTCATTCTGGAAATATTGAGGACTCTGGCTGGAAACAATTTAAGAGGGGAACGACTGGGTAGAGATAAGTATGAACCTATTTTTGAGAGGAACAAGGTTGATTTTAGGGGATTCGATATATTGAACGACCTTTTGATACTTGAAAACCAAATCCCCTTAATAGTTCTCCGAAAACTACTTCTATTAGAGCTCAACTCCGTCCCTGATACGGAAAATTTTCTTTTCGATGTGCTGATAAGAAGTCCAGGGAACAAGCTCTACCCTTTCGATTATGAACGTGATATTAGAAACTGGCCCCAGCCGCCACTGGATGACGAAGCTCATCTTCTGGGATTGTTGTACACCCTCATTGTCTCTGCACATCGGAATGACGGTGAATCTGACTGTGCAATTCAAGTCGGCAACAACAGGGCAATTCAAGTCGGCAACAACAGGGGTATGGACAACACACGCTTCCCTACTGCAGTAGAACTAAGTAATGCGGGCATCAAATTTAGTCGACGCGATGGAGGCATCAAGAAAATAGGATTTGATGGGAAGAAGGCCACAATGTATCTTCCTCCCATCAATGTCACGGACCACACAGAGGTACTCTTCCGTAACTTGATCGCTTATGAGCTATGCAAAGCATCTGAAATTAATTCCGTTACTTGTTACTTGAGTTTGATGAGCAACTTGATTGGCACGGAAAAAGACGTGGCTCTGCTAAGAAATTGTGACATCATTAATAACTACCTTGGGAGTGACTCAGAGGTTGCCCAGCTCTTCCATGGGCTGTGCAAGGGAGTCACCCTGCCCCGCAAATTTGTCTTCGAGAACCTGCACAACAATGTGATAGAGCACTACAGAAGTAACGTCAAGGTCTGGATTGCCCACTTTGTGAAGGAGCATTTCTCATCGCCTTGGAATATTCTAGCTCTCTTGGGGGCAATTATTGCACTGTTGCTCAGCGCTGTGCAAACCGTCTTCACCATACTTGAAGTATATAAGAAATAGCCTCTTAGATGATCTGAAATTTGAATGATCGGACTTTATATATAGTTTTGGTGATAGACTTTTATACATAGTTTATAGTTTTTAGTACTAGTGATGCAGTTGTTATAGTCTTTTATGCCCCATTACTGTTATACCTACATTTCAATCTGAGGCTTATGCTGGTTTTTTCAAAATGGCGATGTATCCATGTTTTAATGGTTTTTGGCATTGAAATGACTGCGATATATTATGTTTATACAAACTGGCTTTTTAATAATAGAAAATTTGTTTGCTTTTTCTCTCGAAAAAAAAAATGGCTTTTCCGCTGTTATATGTCTTTTTGCTGGGTTACTGGGCATTATTTCAGAGGGTTTGGTTTCTGTCTAAGCCTAATATTTTGAATATGTTCTGATTTTTATAGCTTGTTTTTTGGTTTCTTCATTATTCATTTTAATTAGAATGGCCATATGTCTTTTTGCTGGGTTGTTGAGCAATATTTCAGAGGGTTTGGTTTCTGCCTAACCCTAATATTTTGAATATGTTCTAATTTTTATAGCTTGTTTTTTGGTTTCTGCATTATTCATCTTAATTAGATGGGCTATATGTCTTTTTGCTAGGTTGTTGGACATTATTTGAGCTATTAGTTATAAATATGAGAACATGTGTTTGGCAATAAATTAGATTTAATGAATTTCTTCACGAGAGAATTTGGTTTAATTGTTTTAACCTTTTTATGTATTATTCATCTTAATTAGATAGCTTTTTATTGGCTAGATGTCTTTTGGCTGGGCATGCTATTTGTTATAAATATGAGATTATATAATGTGTTTGACAATAAATCACATTTAATAAACTAAGTACTAGATAATTTTTTTAGTATTTTTTTAATTGGTGCAACCTTTTATAACATTATTCACCTTAATTGGATGAATTTCTATTTACTAGATGCCTTTTTTTGCTCGTCATTATTGAAGCTATTTGTTTGGCCATAAATAAAATCTAATAAATTTATTCAAGACAAAGTTTGGTTCATTGTTGTGGCTTTTTGTACATTATTTACAATAATTAGATGATGTTCTATTGGCTAGATGCCTTTCGAATAAGTATTATTTAAACTATTTTTAATAATAAATATAATATTATATGATTTCTTTGGCTATATATCAGATGTAATAGAGTTTGGTTTCTGTATAATATTTTTGAGTATCTTCTAATTGTGATAGTCTTTTTTTTCATTATTTACCCTAATTACATAACTTTATATTGGCTAGATGACTTTTTGGCTGAGCATTATTATTATGAGATTATATGATGTGTTTTGGTAATAAATCAGTTCCAAAAAAAATTCCTCACGAGAGAGTTTGTTTTCTCTATGATATTTTTAGTGTCGTCTACTTGTGTACTTTTTGTGCATTATTCACGATAATCAGATGACTTTGCCAGAGGCCTTTCTGTATGAGAGAATTTCCTTTGTGTATAATATTTTTGAGTAACTCGCGGGAATAACTCGTTTGAAAAACTTCCAAAACTTGGGGTAATAACTTATGATCGATCGCGGGAAATGTTATTCTCTTTAGTCTGGGATTAGAGGGATTAGAGTAAGGGATTGTCCAAAAAAATTTACTTACGTCAGCGAAAGTTTTCTTTTCATATGGCAAGTAAAGTTCAGAACCAAAAAATTTAATCGTAAATTATATCATCATACATTTTAATGTACACTATTCATATGGCAAGTAAAGTTCAGAACCAAAAAATTTAACGATTGATAATTAAAATGTACACTGATATATAGTATCTCATGGAAAATAAAGGATATGCCATATGAAGCACTTTTCTGATGGGAAATAATGTTCCGAACAAATCATTATTTATGATGTAAAAAATTTAGCCATGATTAAAATGTACGATCATAATATTGTTGGGAAAATATCTCATTTCATTCTTTTTCATGGTACCGTGATGTATGTGACTATCAGGATTTCTTTATTAGTCGAGGGAAGGTGCAGTACGATTCGAGGGAATTTTTTTATTAAAAATTATAAAAATGTAGATAATATCTCATTCCATTCTTCTTCATGGTATCTTAATATATTATAAAGTTTAAATTTCAATCTTTTATTAAAAAATATAAAAATGTAACCACTCTCATTAAAATGCAGGATGGCAACATTGTTATGGTGAAAAATTATAAAAAAAATAATTATTTATTATTAAAATTAAAATTTATGTTGATATTTATGTTGAAAATGTATTTTTTTAATATTAAGATAAAATTTAATATTATAAGAAAAATTTATTGTTTAAAAATTTATTTCTACTGTAATGCAAAAAAAAAATTATTTATAATTTTATAATATCAAAAATATTCGTAGTTTTATAAAATCAATAGCTCATATTGATTTCAAAATTAGTTATGAGCTTCTTAAAAAAGCTATGTGAAATTTTTAATTAAAATCTATTTGTGATAGCAATTGTGAATGAAGTTCGACAAAAGCTTCCACTCCCTACTTATAATCTATAGACTATGTTTAACATCTTATTTATAATCTATATATATTGAGTTGGACATTAGTTAGAGGAGAACACATGAATACCCAAAACAGGTATAAAAGGCCCTTACTCATTGCAACATCAAACAACTTAGAGTCCACCTCACTGCAGCCTGCTCAATTAGTTATTAACGAGTCAACACCAAGGAGTAGTTTCGAGACCCATTCAATCTCAAACGGTTTCTAAGACTAGGAGGAAGAAAGGAACATCTTTAGCCATTAGAAGAGATGGTTAACCTGGGCAATTGTGCTTTGCCAAGGACCAAAGGAAGAAAGGGGTTGATGCCTAAAGAAAGAAGAGAGAACATGTGTCTTTATGACCAGAAGCCGATCTAGAAATTCGAATTTGATGTCTAAATTTTGTTTAGGATTCATCACTGGATGTGAATAAATTTACTTTAATATTTTATAATAGAACAACATTGTATAAATATTGATATTAGCCATAAATTTTAATGCAAGCCATTTATTTTCATTTCATTAGATAACTCAAAAAATGATTTGTATGGGTGATGATTAATTGTCTATATAGTATTCATTGCTATAGATAAATTTCAACTTATTTTATTGCATTATGTCTTTTATGCTTGGTTTAAAGATCAATTATCTTGAATAATGTTTTCAAGAAATTTATTTATTATTCTTATTTTTGTATGGTGGTTTAAAGTGATAAAAGTGTTTTAATTTAAGTTTTGTAACTCTAAATTTATTATATATATATATATATATTATATATATATATATATATATATATTTGGGTTGGAATTTCGGTAAGTTATTATATACTTTGATTCTTTGGAGTAGTGGGTAGATGTTGTTCGTGGATGTAGCTAGTACTAAATTAGTAGAGTGAACTACTTAAAAAAACTAGTGCAAGTGGATTTAGTTTTTATATATTATGAGCGACGAGGGTTAGCTCATAATGGGCGTCCCCCTCAAGTCATTCAATTATTTTTTGGTCATTTTTTGAGGAAAGGGGTTTATTTAACTACAAAATATCTGGTTAGATAATTCTAATACAAAAACTTGCTTGCATCTCTATATGAAAAAATAGATTAAATAATACTACATTGATGTCTTTAACTTCTTTCAAATAATTCTAATACAGAAATTTGCTTGCATCTCTATATGAAAAAAACAGATTAAATCATACTGCATCAATGTCTTTAACTTCTTTCAAAATAACCTTATGGTTGAATTTTAGAAAATGCACCATGAACAAGAAGCCATTACTTATGATTAGATTTATTCAAAGTTTTTTTTAACAAATACCCAAAGGAACTCAAGAGAACACGGAATAATTAAAAGATTAAATTGTAAGTTTATATGCCACATTTTCAATTCATTGATCAACTTCAACATGGGAATGGCCACCAAAATGTGATATACATAAACTTGTTTCATCCCTTTGAAAGTTTCAATAAGTTTGATGCCTTGTTTCCACTCCGTAACAAAGTATGACTATAATATCCAATCAAAAAAGTAATAAGAAATATCTAAATCCCAACAATAGCATGTTGAGTTATTCCAACTTTTCACCATCCAAACCATGCACCTTACTCGAGGTCAAAAGTTATAAAGTGAGTATAAAATTACTATAAACAAATCAATAATGATACAACCAAGAATACTTTACAAATTAACTACAAGATAGTAAAAAATGAAAAGAAAAACCAAGTCGAATATTTTTAAAACTCCGCATTGTTTATATTTTTGACAAAATCTTCAAAAAAAAATCATAATCACCTTTTTTTGGTTTTTATGTGTCATTTTTAATAATGCATAAAAAGTTGGCTAGTGTTATAATAACTTCAAGTTGTATGAAAAGATGGTTTGTGCATTATTCATCTTAATTAGATTGGCTATATGTTTTTTTGCAGGGTTGTTGGGCATTATTTAAGCTATTGGTTATAGATATGAGATCATGTGTTTGGCAATAAATTAGATTTAATAAATTTCTTCACGAGAGAATTTGGTTTAATTGTTTTAACCTTTTTATGTATTATTCATCTTAATTAGATAGCTTTTTATTGGCTAGATGTCTTTTGGCTGGGCATGCTATTTGTTATAAATATGAGATTATATAATGTGTTTGACAATAAATCACATTTAATAAACTAAGCACTAGATAATTTTTTTAGTATTTTTTTAATTGGTGCAACCTTTTATAACATTATTCACCTTAATTGGATGAATTTCTATTTACTAGATGCCTTTTTTTGCTCGTCATTATTGAAGCTATTTGTTTGGCCATAAATAAAATCTAATAAATTTATTCAAGACAAAGTTTGGTTTGGTTATAATATTTTTCAGTATCGTCAAATTGTTGTGGATTTTTGTGCATTATTTACAATAATTAGATGATGTTCTATTGGCTAGTTGCCTTTCGGATAAGTATTATTTAAACTATTTTTAATAAATATAAGATTATATGATTTCTTTGGCTATATATCAGATGTAATAGAGTTTGGTTTCTGTATAATATTTTTGAGTATCTTCTAATTGTGATAGTCTTTTTTTTCATTATTTACCCTAATTACATAACTTTATATTGGCTAGATGACTTTTTGGCTGAGCATTATTGTTATGAGATTATATGATGTGTTTTGGTAATAAATCAGTTCCAAAAAAAATTCCTCACGAGAGAGTTTGTTTTCTCTATGATATTTTTAGTGTCGTCTACTTGTGTACTTTTTGTGCATTATTCACGATAATCAGATGACTTTGCCAGAGGCCTTTCTGTATGAGAGAATTTCCTTTGTGTATAATATTTTTGAGTAACTCGCGGGAATAACTCGTTTGAAAAACTTCCAAAACTTGGGGTAATAACTTATGATCGATCGCTGGGGAAATGTTATTCTCTTTAGTCTGGGATTAGAGTAAGGGATTGTCCAAAAAAATTTACTTACGTCAGCGAAAGTTTTCTTCTCCGCGAGCACTAAGCTTTTTCAAATCAGGTTCCTTCACACGGAATGACTACAAAATGTTAGGAAAATAACAGACAAATACAGTATAAAAATCATACACAAATGACCTAGTGATTTAACGTAGTTTACCCAACCAATTTCGGCTACGTCCACCAAACAGAGGCATAGGCAATCTTATTATTAAAATAGGAGATTACAATAATTTATTTCCTCACACACTCTACCTCATCCCAATATCTATACGGGCATATATTTTATAGTTAAGAGGATCTAACAGACTCATAAATCCTCTCACAACAAATATAGGATGCATTAACTCTTTCCCAACAAAATAGAGCTAATATAGCAACAAATCCTATTGTTGTTACATACATGAGATTTTGCCCAATTTGTTAAAACCGAAAATATCAACAATCTCCACCTTGACAACAATTAGTCTGATACCCAGTTTCTTTATTATTTTTATCTTTTCTGCAAGCCAAGAGAAGCCAAACACCAACGTAGTTTCTCTAACAAAACTGGTTTCGTGAACATGTCTGCACAGTGCTCCTTGGTATGCACTTTTTCAAGAGAGACTCCCCTTTCAGTGATAACCTGTCTTACAAAATGGTACTTGATTGGTATATGCTTCGATTTACTATGATAGGCCAGATTCTTAGCCAAATGTATTGCACTTTGACTGTCACAAAATAACTTGATGTCTTCGTGCAACCTACCAAACTCACCAAAGAAACCTTTCAACCAAATCGCTTCTTTGCAAGCATGCGAAGCAGCAATGTATTCTGCTTCAGTAGTGGATAAAGAAACAATGTTTTGTAGCTTTGACATTCAGCTAATAGGTCCACCTGCAAGAGTAAAGACATACCCTGATGTTGACCTTCTCTTATCCAAATCACCTGCAAAATCTGAATCAACATATCCGCAAACAAATTCACTGCTTTTATTATAAGTGATACAATAATCACTTGTGCCTCTCAAATACCGAAGCACCCATTTCACTGCTGACCAGTGTTCTTTACCTGGATTTGCCATATACGTGCTCACAACCCCAACTGCATGTGAAATATCTGGTCGAGTACAAACCATCGCATACATCAAACACCCTACTACATTGGCATATGGAATTCGAGACATGTATTCCTTTTCTTCATCTGTATTAGGACATAAACTAGAAGAAAGCTTAAAATGGGAAGCTAAAGGGACTGACACAGGCTTCACATTGTTCATACAAAACCTCAAGAGTATTTTCTCAATATACTTCTGTTGTGATAGCCGCAACTTACCATTGCTCCTGTCTCTGAAAATCTCCATGCCCAAAATCTGTCTTGCTGCTCCTAGATCTTTCATATCAAATATCCTTGCCATCTGAGCCTTCAACCTGTTGATTTCTTCTATTCTTTTGCTTGCTAAAAGCATATCGTCAACATACAATACCAAGATAATGAATATGCCATTATTCAACTGTTTAAAATAAACACAATGATCATATTCACTTCTAACATATTTCTGACTCAACATGAAAGAATCAAACTTCTTATACCACTGCCAAGGCGACTGCTTCAGGCCATATAATGACTTCTTGAGCCTGCAGACAAATTTCTCATTGCGATGCTGAACAAACCCTTCCGGTTGTTCCATATATAGTTCCTCATCTAAGTCACCATGTAGAAATGCAGTCTTAACATCTAACTGCTGCAACTCTAAACCAAGCAAAGCCACTAATACTAACACTATTCTAATTGAAACAATTTTAACCACTGGTGAAAAAATCTCATGAAATTCAATACCAGCTTTCTGAGAAAACCCTTTTGCAACCAGTCGCGCTTTGTACCTGTCTTCCGTATCATTCACACCCAGTTTCAGCTTGAAAACCCATTTACACCCCACAGTTTTCCTGCCTTTTGGAAGCTCAACCAGATCCCATGTGTTGTTCTTACTCAAGGCCATCATTTTATCCTTCATGGCTGCTTTCCACTTGTCACTTTTCGAACCTTCTATTGCTTCCTGATAGCACAGAGGTTCATTGTCATTAGCAGTAAATGCAACAGAAGTGACATAATCATCATACCTT